>JAOEHY010033021.1:0-37537 GCA_025447955.1 Psilopsiagon aurifrons
ATCAGGTTGGCATCAGCCCACCTCACAAGCGTGTCAAGGTCCCTCTGGATGGCATTTCTTCCCTCCAGCGTATCAACCGAACTACACAGCTTGGTGTCATCGGCAAACTTGCTGAGGGCACACTCAATCCCACTGTCCATGTCACCGACAAAGCTGTTGAACAGGACCGGTCCCAACACCGATCCCTGAGATTTGCCAGTACTTATATATTGCCAGTACTTACCCTAATTCTGCCATTTACCTATCTCGCTGCATTTAAGAATGCTAAATGCCCAGAATGTTTTAGATTGGAGTGTTTCAAACATAGGTTACTGTGTGTTTCAAACTTCTCTGAATTGATAAAGTGTGCAGCTGCATACATTCTCAGTGGTTTCGGAGTACACAACCATATTAAGCAGTAACAGTCCCAGAATAGTTTGTTCTTGTTGCACAGATCCATATTTCCAGACACATAAATTTCCAACAGGTCATATCTATCTGGCATGTGGAAACACACCTCTCTACAGACGGTCATCATATACCCACTAAGGGCAGTCTTTCAGTCCTTACCACCAGCCAGTTGTCAGTGCTTGAAGGAATGCCTTGATTGTGTTTCTTGTGCAGTTATACAGGCGTGGTGACTACTTATGGACACTTGAAACCATTTCATTTAGTCTGGAGCTGGCATTTCAGACAAGCTGACTCAGATGGGCCCAGGAGCAGCCCTGTTTCGTACTCTCACTTTTGTTAGTAAGCTGCCAGCTTCTGAGTGACAACATAAATCAGTGCCGACAGCTACCAAGTATTTACCAGTATTTCCAGAGTGTCCAGAAGAGCAGACAAGTTCTGTTTCAGTTAAGTGACAAAGACTGATAGATACTGCTGCAGGTGTGGAATTAATAAAGCAATAGAAGACTTAATCCTCCCACACCTAAACATTAGCCTTCACCAGGTAGTTCCCTTCTGTAGTACAGGGAACTGGTGCTATTAGTACAGCAGTGCAGCTTCTCTCAGTCTTCATTCCCATGTGCCTGGGAAGAAGCTGTGGCTGTCTCTAACAGTCAGGTAAGCCCTGCATCCACTGCTGGTCCATGCTATTCTGCATACCAGCCCAGGGGGCCTTCCTACCTTAGGTGACCTCTGGGGGAGTGTGTCTTGCCACACAGCCTGATAGGGCAAGGGTGCACACCTCCAATACACGGCCCTACACAGAAGAGAGAAGCCTTCATCTGTCATCCTCATGTAGAGCCTCCATCCCAACACTGCAGTAATATATTAAGCGTTGTGTTCCCATGAGCTCTAGAGCCTTACATGAATACTAGAGGGCCTCACTGTGACTCACATACCAGCTTTACATACATCCACTTACACCCAGAATGGACTGAGATTGCCTGTACCCAGACACCTGTTACTCTCGTTACATCTGAACTGAACACAAGACTTTGTTATATCACATTACCAAAATACAACTTTGTTTTTCTTGAAAAAAATAAATGCATTCCAAACTCTGTCTGCAGTACATGACTAGATCCCCCAGGGAAAAGATTTTTAAGGGTTTTTAAGTCACGCAGAGTGCCTCGTTTTCCCCAGAACTGACAGAATACACCATGTATCTTTATTACCTCATGCTCTGAACACTTCTAACAGCACTTGGGTCCCATGTGAACTCAGATGGTGGAAAACTGTACCAGACTTTGCATTCAAGGAACTAACTAGATAGATGAAAGTACATGTTGAACTAGATCAGCACTTTTAACAACAGCATATGCACACCTCCTTGTACTGTCAGTGCTTTGTTCGCTAGCCCTGTAGAGGAGAGCACAGCAAAAGGTTTTCTCTTTTTACTCATCCAGTTTTTCTTTAATAGGTAGTATTACTTCAGTGACTGCTTTGCAGTGTTTGACTGATTATTTCAAATGGTACTATTTTCATTAGTTCAACATTTTGTTCTTGGTGTTGTTGGTTTCTAAGGGGACAAGTTCCATAATTTTGCAAAATCCAGTGATCACATCTTTATTTTGGTCAAAAAAATTAAGAGTGATTTATTCCACACTTGTGATTTTAATTTCTGGTTTGAAGTCTTGGATGAGTACATACCCATATGTGTCAATTGGGGGCTATCTGAAAATTAAGGGGAAGCTACGTTTCTGAGTATGTCGATGTAGTATGTGAACTAGACTGAAAGCAGTAATAATGACAAGCTTGGGCCTTTAGAAATGGGCCAGAAATTAACAGAAATAGGGTATCTGTAGTTTAATGGATTTAACTAGTTTTGTCATTTTCCAAGCAGTGGTGAGAACAGTCAAATGTACAGATGTACAGTTCATACTAAGGCATAGTAAGTAAAAAAAGAAGTTATATGCAGACTTGTAAATGTATCATACAACACAACAGTGTATACTGTATGAAAGGAAAACGCATCTGAGAGTCTTCAGATTTAAAACTGTTGGACAGCTGTCAAATCTGATTGTTTTGCCAGCATTATTACCCTAGAGAAATCTATGTATGACAGTCTGAAGAATCAGCTAGAAAAATTTTTCATAATTGAGAACTCCATAAAAGATGAGTTCCCAAGTTATGCTTCAGGTTACTTCTAAGTTGGAGTAAAATGGACCACATAAAGTAGAGATGTGGTATTTTCATTTTATATAGATACTTTTATGAAATTGTCCGTAAGAACACATGAAATATTTAACAAAGCACAACAAAACCCACCATGTGCACATCTGATGTAGACTGGATTGGCTGATGGTATTCCTTCTCTTGGATTCTGGTAGGCCTTAAAGCCTCATTTATGCTGTGCTTATCCAGCAGCTGAACAGCACCTGAATTGAGTCACACAGGGTGAAAGACAACTGGAATCATTAACTTCCTCAGCCCCCCTATGGCCATTCAGAATTTAGAGCTCTCAGAGTAGGACTGTGAGGGGATTTGTCATGATGTTACTTTCAGGGTTACTTCAAAGGTAGTGGCTGGAAGGACTTTTACCGAATACTAAATTCCTGAACTTGCCTCTCCCAAACCTTAGTTAAGCTCTTTCTGCTGTGATCATAATTTAGAAGCCTACCAAAGTATTAGCAAAAATCTTCCTTTGGTTCCTAATCCAGGCAGAGATATTGCTAAAACAGCTATTGAAAATCACAATCTACTGAAAGTCTGTAGCAGATGATACAGCCAGGGACTGCCTCTGTGAGGCACAACACTAGTCACAGCACCATGGCTGCTAATGAGTCCAGTCTCTGCCCATTTGGTTAAAACATGTAGATTCTGCTATCTAGTAACACATACCAATTATATGTGTTACATACACGCATAATCGGCTACACAATATAGTTTCTAGTCATCTTACTCTGACAAACACATACATTTAAATTTAGTTACTAAAATTTTAATGTAATTACCATGACAGCCTTTAAGTTTAGGTGTCCCATCATCCCATCATTAGCTTGTGAATGAAAAGTATACTTTACTGTTAATTGCTCCTTACTTTTATGGAAACACAGTGTTTCAGTATGCCTCAAAACCTAGGTAAAGGTAAATCTGAAGAGAATGATTGCTATTATGTATAACTTCAGATAAGAGCCAACATTAATCTCATTTATGTGACTGTATAGGGTATGGTTGTCATACCATACATCTATCTATATGCATTTGAATTAATAAGGTTTGCTGTATGGAAAAGTGCTTACCTTGTGCCAGCTCTTGATCTTATCTAGTCTTTCTCACAGTTTATTTGATCACTAAAAATAGAACAAAGCAAAACCAGTCAAAAGGGGGTAGATTTCTGTGGAGCTAATCAATTACATGGGCTCAGGAAAAGATCTGGTGAGTGCCAGAGGTGGTGATAAAATGGTGCCGAGTCTTAGAGCTGGCAAGGAGGGCACAGGGTGAAGGAAATGGTAATGGTGGACTAGAAGTGAGATCTCACCCTCTTAGTAGCAGTGAGATGCTGGATGGACTTAGCTAGCCATAGAACTATACTGAAAATGTGAGCAGAGTTTCAACCAGGTGTAAAAGAGAATTTCACTTCACAGTAGGTTAACAGCTTGTTAATTTAGTTAAGTATTGTGGTAGTTATTAGTCCAGGGAGAACAGGGTTAACCACAGGAAAAAAAAATTCCACTGCTCTTGAAATTCTGATGGATTCTTTTTTGTTTTCTGCAGCTCATCCATTATACTTTGGCTAGTCTGGATTGTGACAGAGACAGACCATTAAAATGCTGTAACCAGCTAACAGAATCACAAGACTGGACTACAGTCACAAACAAATACAAGCTTGGGATTTATATTTAGCTATAGTGATAGTGCAGTTTGCAATTTAGCGTGGGCATACCTGATCCATCTTTAAATTAGCTAATCCTCCTAATGGAAAATTTCTAATCACTGCAACACTGTGCTTGGCACAAGGTAATTTACTTTTTGCCATCGTGGTGTTGCCATTGTGCCAGCAGTGTATGTGTATGCAGATTACATTTTAGACACATCCACCATCTACTCATGAATCCTAGTTTCCTTTTGTGAACATGGAGTTACGTGCTAACCTTTATGTATATCTAGCAAAATGAAAACCTTTTAGAAAGAAAAGTAGTGTAACAGTTAAGAATTCATTGCATAGCAAGAATGTGACACCTAGTGGATAGATGACATTGAGGAAATGTGATGGTCCCATCAAGGAACGTTGTCATTACATGACCCTATCCAGTAGAACAAGAAAGTTGATACCAAAAAAGACATTGATCTTGAATGTCTGTTTTCACAGGGCCAAAGTAACAGTGTGATGACAGTTCCCCCCTGAAAGCTCAGAAATGAAGGTGGTAACAGATTTATTTTAGAAGGATTTTTTTGCAAGCCACTAGCAGAATGAAGATGTCAGGCCAAGAAGGCCAGAGGGCTTTTAAAAAAAAGAGGCTAAAGCCCATGAAGACTTTGTGGATATTCAAGAGATGCATCATAACTGGAGATTTACAACACCCAAACCACAAGAATAAAGCATGTCTAAGAAACTCCTTTTGTTAAACCCATGTCTGTTACTGCCATGCTATATCTTCCAGAAGTGAGTTTTCAGTCAGAAATACTCAGTGGTGAGTGACTATATGGGAAGACCCATGGGAGCTGGATGAAACTGAGACACAGTTTAAGAAGTATGACTAACACATTCTGCCTAAACTAGCTGATATAGATTATGACTATCTGAAACTCCCTACTGCAGTCTGTAGGGCCTGAATTTCAAGTATTCATATACCTCCATTTTCCCGCATGCACTGGGACAGGGCCGCCGTTAACCAACACCAGCGGGCCCACAGCGCCATCCAACACCTTCAGTCCCCTCAGCACTCCAACGCGTGCCCCGTGAGCACGAGAATGAGGCGGAGCAGCACCGCTTCCTGCCAGTGAGAGGAAGAGACCTCGGCGCGGAGGGCGGTGTCAGGTCGGACGGCGTTGCCGCTGCTCCCGTCAACGGCAGAAGTGAGGTTGCCTCCCGCCTCGGCCCGGCCCTAAGGGTTTGGAGCCGGCAGCCGGCCGTGAGTAGAGGTGTGGGAGGGTGGGCAGCTGCCTCCCAGTGGGAAGGGGCTCTCGCTGCCGTGAGGGAAGGAGTCTCCAGCCTTCCAGCCCAGCGCAGCCTAGCCTAGCTTTCCCCGCCTTGGTGCGGGGGCGGTGCTGAGCCGCTCCTTTGTGCCCCGGGCCTTCCGCTCGGTTGGAGGCGTTAGGGGTGAAGCCTGGAACTGCTCCGAGCGGCAGCGGCGGCAAGGGTGTGGGGGGGGACTGGGCGGTGTCTGCCGGCGGAACGCGGCCTGGCGGGGCAGGGAGAGTGAGTCACTGGTGGTGCTGGCGGCGGCGGGGCGGCTGGGCCTCTTCTCCTGGTCGGTCGGGTAGCTCCCTCTGTCCTGAGGGGGCCTGGAACCCTTCCTGAGCTTCGTGTCTGGGAAAGGGGACTGGGGGTTAGAAGTGCTTTTGTTTGTGTTCCCCACGGCGCTGAGTATGTCACAAGTTACGCTGAGCGTAGATATGAAAGGAGAGGCCAAGTTATATCCCATGGGGTCAGTGGCAGGCATTGAAAGTAGATATAGGAGTCACAAACACATGTTGTAATGGTGCTTCAACCCTGCTCTAGGTTTCAGTTGTAAAAAACCTAAAAATAACAAATCTTACTTAGTTACCACTTCAGGCACAGTGATTCTGAAGAAATTGCAGAATCACGGACTGGTTTGGATTGGAAGGGACCTTAAAGCTCATCCAGTTCCAATCCCCTGCCGCAGGCAGGGACACCTTCCACTAGACCAGATTGCTCCAAACCCCGTCCAACCTGTCTTCTGGTAGCACCAAAGTTTAATGAGTAGCATGCTGTTTATACAGAGGCTGTTTGCAGAAGGTATCTGTTCTGGAAAATAATACTAGAAATATTTAATAATCAGTGCATTTCATTTTTTAAATAATCTAGCAATTGGACTACGCACAATGTAGCAGGCATTATCCTAAAAAAATGAAACTAATTATGGAAAGTGAATTGGTGAGGTGGAGTGTTTCATCAAGACAGCATAGTCAATTATTGACAATCACAGTGCCTTATCCCTGATGATGTTTTCCTTTGATTCATCCTGCTTGTGCAGATTTGCATCTAAAATGATTTAAAATACTTTATTAATATAGTGTATTTCTTCTAAAGACACACATACTTGGGTTCAGAGCTGTAAATCTGAATGCTGCAGAATTGCGCTCATGGGAACTGGCAAATGAAACTAACTGAAAACCCCATTGAAATGTCTTGAAAGACTTTTTTTTGCCAGTAACAAGCAAATAGATTCTTTTTATTATGATACGCGTATGTTTGCAGTATCACTGTACTTTGTAGGGCAATTTAAATGAAATGCTAAAGATTGATTTCTCTGTGAATCACACAAGTATAACTGTCATAAAAGCTGAACTGCATCCTTAGAGCAACTTACTTAGAAATTAAGTAATTTCAGTCTTTGAACAGGAGGAGGGAAAGCTGCTTAAAGACAGTAGTGAACTCAATAGCAAGAAAAACCCAAACCCTAAGCCCACCAAACCTTACCCTCAGTTTTAAGTTCAGTCTGTGGTAGGTTTTTTTGGTTATTATTTTTTCTTTCTCTTATTTTATTTTTTATCTTAGTAGCTTAGTTACCAAATTTTTCTTATAATTAACACCTCTGAGATGATATATGAAGCATCTTAAGTGATATTGATAATGTAGATAATATAGCGATCTCTGTAGAATCATTTATGTAAAAACTGAAGACACAGTGTCAACAAGACTCACTAGGAACAGCTGAGAGCACTGGGGTTGTTTAGTCTGGAGAAGGCTGAGGGGGGACCTTATTGCCCTCTACAACTAACTGAAAGGAGATTGGAGCAAGGAGGCTGTCAGTCTCTTCTCCCAAGTAAGGCACTAGGACAAGAGAAAATGGCTTCAAGTTACACGAGGGGGGGTTGGCTGTTGGGAAAAATTCTTCAGTGGAAGGGTTGTCAAGCATTGTTAAAGACTACCCAGGGAAGTGGTTGAGTCGTCATCCTTGGAGGTATTTAAAAGACCTGTAATGTGGTGTTTAGGAACATGGTTTAGTTGTAGACGTGGCACTGTTAGGTTAAGTCAGACTTAAAGGTCTTTTCCAGCCTGAATGGTTCTGTGATTCTGTAAAAGTTGGCATAGATCATTTGGATTTTTACATATAAAACTATGATGATGCTCAACACCTTGTAACTGGACTTTGTCACAGAACACTTGGTTCATGTCTTTAAACATGTCATATAAGTACTTTGTGCATAATTTGCCTATCTGTGTGATAGATATCCTGCTCACCTACCCAAGTTAGTATGAGCTTCCTTGGTATGTTTAAAGCTTCACTAGATTAACTGAGAAGGTGACTCCTACCAGGAGAATCTTACAGGTTTTAGATATCACTTTGACTTTTGTTATCTTCTTTTCATTTGCAGACAAATACACTGTAGGAACTGTTAGTTTTGATCATAGCATCTCTTTGTTACTTTGTTTTAATTTATTTATTGGCTTTCTCATCACTACTACTTTGCTATACATCGCAGAACAATTTCCCTACTTAGAGACTAGGACATAAATGCTGCCAAAGAGTGGTTATCGTCTTGCCAAGTGGCAGCTGGATAGTAGGTCCACAGAAATGGGCACCTGCTGCTTTGTTAAGCACAGACATATGTAACTTACAATAATAAAGTTTTATGGGTTTTAGATACCAAATATTTATTTAACATGGCATTTATTTTTTTTTTTTTTTTTTTTTGTCCTTAGCAAGCTCTCAAAAGATGGCACAAAGCTGGTCTCTCCTTGATGTTTGCAAGTCTGACTTTAGGCCTCTGGTAGTAATTGAGCTTGCCAAAAGTGCCAAAGCAGAAACCATAGAATGGTTCACTAAAAGAATTGTGGACAAAAAAGCAAAGGGAGGTGAGTACAATATGACCTTCTGTAACACTTTGAAATCAAATTGTCTGTGAACGTAGTATGAAGACATAGAAAACCAGTTTTCAGGTAGTTCGTGGTAATTGTTCTTTAGCTAAGCCCACTCCATTTTGCATTTTTGAAGTTGTTTAATTGTATATATATCATGCTAGTATGATGAAAATGTAATAACCCAGTTATTAATGAAAAAATCAATTTTAGGTCACATGGCTGTTAAACTCTAGAATCCTTCAGTTGTTTTTTTTTTTGTGGTGAAACACTGATAACTACATTGAAAGACAGGTTTTGATATCTGTTTTTATAGTAGTTGTCTAGAGCATCTTTCTGTTGTTAATTATGAGAATATTCTAAGCCTTTCCAAAATGAAGGTACATCACATCTACTATATCCTGTCCATAAGATCTTGTGCTGTTTTGTAGAATGAAGTTGAGGTAGCAGTAAACAAGTTAACCTTGATAAATTCATGATGGATTTTAATTTTCTTTTTGCTAGCTTGTAGGCTCTTACAAAGACAATGCTTCGTTACTCAGTTTAGTGTATTATTAAATTCCGGGAACTGAAGTTAGGCTAATGAATTTGTAATTCCATAGACTGACAGGGGTGGGGTTTTTTTACATTTTTTAGAAAGACATTATTTATGGCTGCTGTAGCTTATATCTTATGGTCAGTAATGTTTCTGTGGCTTTTGGATTTGTGGCTAAAAACTTGCTTTCAGGCCTTTGTTAGTTAAGTCAGGGATGTTTCTGTTTTAAAAGTCTAGTCTCCCTAAAAAGAGTGGGGCCGTTTGCAGAAACATCGGTTGCTAACATGATGTGACCACTAGGGGAAAAGATCCGAGCTGAATAAGGGCGTAACACTGCAAGATTCTGAACAGCACACTTCAGGTGCTGTTGAAGCCTTAATTCATTGTGCTGTTATGTAGCTTCATCATTCCTGATAACTAGGCCCAATATGATGGACGCTAAAATATGAGGTGTTTGAGACTTAATTTAATGTATTTTCTTCCTTATTTTGCCTTTCTTTAAAGGTGCACAACTGCTGGTTAAACCATTGCTCACAGAAGAAGAAGGTGAAAATATTTATCTAGTTGGAGCTTCTCACTTAAGGCTGTTGCTGGGGGCTGAAACTGTGGGTTTGGTGAAGGAATGTAATGATAACTCAATGAGAACTTTTACCTATAGCAACAGAAAAACTTTCAAAGATTTTGCAGGTAAGGAATTTTAGGGGTCTTTGACATTGCAAAGCTGTGGCTAAAGATAAGCAAATGCACTGTTAAATCTTTTATGGTCTTTTTGTTCCTTGGGATGATAATAGTGAGCAAAAATGGGAAGAATGAGCCATGAAAAAAATACTAATTTTTACCTATGGGAATTCAGATCATATAATGAAATGGAAATTGGTTTTCCTTTCACAGGGCTTTCACTTTTTGCTTGAGTTTTACTTTATGCTTTTGCATGCTCCGAGTATTCTCTTACTTGTATGAAAGTAAGACAAGAAAAAATGGTTGAGAAATGTGAGTACAGGATTAATGATTAATGTTATGAATTAAAGGAATTAAAGTGGCAGTTTAGTTTCTGTGAACCAGTGTGATAAATGGATTGCTCAAAAATGGATAAAAATGCCAAATTAAATTTATTAAGTGAATAGTGAATAAAGGTAAGCAAACAGCACTGGGTGCACGGGGGGGTCTCTGATCAGCCAATACCCACACCTTGTGACACACACTCCCAGCTTTTATTCTTTTCTCATACATATACAATAAGGGGGTGTAAAAATGTAAATTGTCTCTCACTTCGTATTAAAATGAGTTTCACAAGTCCCTCCCGCATGCGCACTGCCTGCTGGTGGTCTTGGGCAGGGGTCTCGGGATGAAGTGAGAGTGTTCCTCTTTCCCTTGTGCATGTCTCTTGTTGGTTCTCCCCCTTCTCTCCCCCTTCTTAACTGTCCTTTACTGGTCTTAGCTTGTAGTTCCTGGGAACTGCAGTCTTCATAGATAAGGGGGGCTTCTGCTGTTTCTCATAGATAAAAGAATAAAACGAACATCTGCAGTTTGCAGCTTCACAAAACTTCCCGTCAAGGTCTTTGTATCCAGGAACACTTGGAGCTTGTATCTTCACAAAACTTCCCATCAAGGTCTCTGTATTCAGGAGGCTCTAACTTTTATAGCAACGTTTAAAGAGATACAGCTAACAATGTTAAAATGAATACATACATTATATACAACAGTTTTGGTCATACACGGAAGAAACAATTCCATATTTGTCTTTTGATTGACACGGATCATATTTACATAACTCACAGCCAGTTTTGAGGCCTATCTTAGAATTAGCTGGAGAAAACAAACATTTGCAAATGCATTTAAAAATTTATTTTTCTATTATATTTCCACATCAAACAAAAATAAATAACACTACAGAGGCATGCAGTGGAATTTGGGCATGTTTAGTTACATCATTCCTTTTCCTTTTTCATTTTGAGGGGTTGCCAACGCAGTAACATTCTTTCTTAAATGTGCTACCTGTAAGGTATTTAAACCCCCTACAGTGGCAGAACTTATTTTCCTCTCCAGGTAAATACTTGATCTTGACCTTAATCTTTCTAATACTTTTCCTGTGCCTGTTTGGGTGATGACTTTCACCACATTTTCAATAAAAGGCTGCTTGGGTCTGTCTAAAACAGTAATTAAGTTGAGTTTTGTTGTTTGTTTGGTGTCAGTTTTTTTAACACTGCTGCTGTGCACAATAGCTGTTGCAGTGTCTCTTCTCTTCCAGCCATACTTCTTTGAAATAGGAAAGCCTGGAGAAGAATTGTCAGTTGCAAAGGTCATTTCTATTTCTTTCATGTGTTTATATGCTTAATACTAATCTGACTGCTGTTGCTAACAGATTCTTTAGTAGCAGCAGGGACTCCAACTACTGTGAACCTGAAAGATAATTTTTGGTCTTTTTTTTTGAACACTAATATAATTTTATTTTTATCCCGATCTGATCAGAGGGTGAAGTAATTGGCCATGCTTACATGAGGTGAAAAATGTGTCATCTGACAAAGAAACCCTGCAGCCTGTGTTTTACTAGGATTTCTAGTTCCCTAATTTACCTCATACTTTATTTTTCATATTAAGAGATTTGTTGCTGGTTTAGCTTCTTAGTATATTCAGGGCCATCCTTATAGGTTCTTATTCCTGAGGGGAAAAAATAATTGGTCATTATCTCAAGAAAATTACACTGTTTCTTTGATGATAAATGGATGGGGTTGACAATAGTTTTGTTGCTGTAGCTCTTAAAAATTCAGAATTTTTGGAGATGTTTCTTACTTTGTTTTACCTTATTTATCTATTTTTATAAGAACTCATTTTCTCAAATAGCATGTAATTGTGTTGTACAGGCAATAAAGAGCAAGATACTGTGATATTTGGTGTGAAATGGTTATTGGAAAGGAGATTTGTCCTGACATCTTACTGTGTTTTGCTATGAAAGTACTTTAGTAACTGAATGGCAGAAAGGTGTGTGAAGATTCTGGGATTGGCGAATAGTGGATGCCTAAGTAATAGCCTTTCAGTAGGGCAAGAGTATGCAGTACTTGCTGGTATACTGTCCCAGCCTCCAGCAATTAGCACTTCAGGGGTGTTCTTGTTTCATGAGTGATTCATTCTCTTAGTTCACCTGGGCAGTCAAAATTGTAGTGGCCAATATGTGCCAGTTACAGAAAACATCTTTCCAAGATACGTATTTTAAACAGTGGAGTCTTTTGCTAATGAATGTTAGTTGGCAGTAATTGTCACTTTGGTTGGTTTTTTTTCCTGATTCTGGTTGGGTTTGATTGTTACTTGCTGCCAGGGTTGTCTTCCAGTGCTGCAGTTTCATGCTACCTTCTTTTTGATTTAGATGACAATCATGATTTTCTTACAATGGCAGAATGTCAGTATATCATCAAACATGAACTTGAAAATTTGAGAGCTAAAGATGAAAAAATGATCCCTGGATATCCTCAGGCAAAGCTGTATCCAGGAAAATCAATTGGTAAGCCAAATATTTTGTCACCTGTAATTTGCTGTGTTGATGTAGGATAGCATTTATCCTGGTGGAAGAAAAGTAAATGTCCTGCAGTGGAGAGAGATTCTTCAGACATTGAAATCCCACTATTTAATCAGCTTTGTTTTCTTACTGCTCCAGAACAGTAGGGCAAGAGGTAATGGATGCACAGTGCAACCAGGGAAATTCTGAATAGATATTGAGAACATTTTTTTCACAATGAGGATAATCAAACATTGAAACAGGGGTTTAGTGAGATTGTGGTAACTGTTCTGCAAGACTTTCAGATCTTCTCTGGACAAGGCCTTAGCAGCCTGATGCAAGCTGGAGCTACTTTGAGCAGCAAGTTGGACCAGATGACTCCCAGAGAGGTTTCCATCCTCAGTTTTCTGTGAGGATGAGACTCTGGCCTTACGTTCTTTTCAGTTGGATAATTGTCATACATATTGATGTCATCCATTATTTTTACAATTAGTAACCAAATTACTTGGGTTTAAAAAAATTGCATAATAATATACTTAGATTGGTTTTGTATAAAATGGCTGGAATGAATAACTGATACAGAACTATAAATTTCACAATATGAAGGAAGGTTTTTTTCGATCATTAGAATTCATTTATCCTCCCCTTTCCTTCAAGAGCTTCCTTTTCATGGGAGAAAAAAGCAGTGAGAGCTAGTGTTGTACTTACGGTAGCTGGAACTAATTCGGTGGCAGAGGTACTGCAGTTTCTTAAGAGAATTTCTCTTTATACTTGTATGTCCTTTTAGTAATAGTGTCTTTATTCACTAGTATTGGTCATCAAAGAAAGAGATATGTGCATATCAGTAGCTCAAGAAATTTGAATGGCTGTTAATGTCAGATGAGTTTACACTGATAATTGTTTATATAGCTAAGATATTTTTCTAGTTATGTCAAGCAAATGCTGAGTGGAAATGGTAAGTAACTATTGTACAGCTTCCAGTGCCTCCCCTCTCCTTGTTCTGCATTTATTTTCTTTTTAATATTTATATGGTTGTAACTTCCAGTTTGTTAATTGTTTGTCCATACAGGTAGTATTGCTTTCCACAACAAAATTAAAAACAAATTGTGGAATACTTCGTTTTTTTGCAATGAAGATGTGTTGTAATTCATGAATTAGTGTAAACTGATATTTTATATTGGTAATTCAAAAATGTTTTTAGTATCTTTTCCATGATACAAAAATGGCTCTTCTGTTTAGTGTTTTGGTTTGGGTTTGCTATGTCAGTTTGATTTGTTATGTCTTTCTTTACTCACATGCAAGAGCCAGACCTTTCCCCACAAAGCTACGCATAGCATTTCAGTTCTGACCTGTAGCACTTTGTTTTTCAAGCTGCAGCTGATTATATTACATACCTATGGGTTTGTTAACTGATACAAAAAGATTGCTCCTTCTCTTCCAGTGGACTGCACAGTCCTTGTAGGAAGAGGTCCAACTGCTCTCTATAATGAATAATTTTCAACTAACATGCAGATAATTTATTTGGTTTTAGGATTTAACTGCTAGATTTATTTCAAAGGAACTGTAGGCTTGCTAAGTACATCATGTAACCTGTCTGCTTATCTCAACTTCACTGACTTTGAAGGGGAGTGCTAGGTACCATTTTTTTTTTTATTTTTCCTTCTAGTGAGAAGATTATTGACCAGTGGTATTCTAGTTCAGATTTTCCCACTGCATGATAGAGAAGAGTTGAAAAAGCTCTGTCACAGGTGGTATGGCCGAGTGAAAATTGGCTATCAACCTTTAGGTATGTGAATACTAAACTCCACTACAAATAAAGTGCAGGTTTTCTTTTTGAGAAGTTTTCTCTTCAGTTTGTGTGAGAAGACCAAGGGTCCTTCCTATGTGGAAGGTAAGTATTATACCAAGAAATCTGTTGTTTCAGTAACTGTTTACCTTTTCACATCCCCAGTTACCCACTGCAGTTCACCTCTCCTAACACTACCTTTCTGCCCAAGTTGCTTTGCTGTGAACCAAAGTCCTTGTTTTACCTGTCTTTGCATTTACTGGTCTTGGAATCAACAGAGTGGCTTAGGCTCTGGTTAAAGAAGGATCCATGTTTCCAGATTTGTTGACATGCACACTTAAGGTCTCTGTATCAGATTCTGCATGATTTTGAGATGTCCATAGGATAATCTTTTGTTGTAATGACTTGCAGCACAACTGTTCTGGAGTGAAGCACTGAATGTGCACTTTATTTTCTTTCTCATGGCTGTAGGAGTTCTGTACATAGGCTTCTAGTCACAGTTTCCAGGTTGGAGCTGGCGGAAAGTTCAAAGGCTTAGCTTTTGCACTGTGATATCTAGCATCTTGAAGTTGGACCATTGTTCTTTTACCAGATGGGCAAGTTTTTTCTTATTCTAACATTCCCTATGTAACCTCCCAAAACTGTTCAAGACTTGTCAAATTGGTAGTTCAGAGTCTGCAGATTCAGTGTCTGTAACAGCTTCCATGTGACAAGTCTGCACATCACAAGTGCTCCTGATCAGTAAAGCAGTAATGGACAAGGTCAAGACTATTTTCTCTTGACAGGAAAGCTCCTCAATGTCTGGGATTCCCAAAACTATTTTGAGTTGTAGGCATGTCAAAAGCATGTTTACAACTGTTTGTTTTAAATTCAGTGTCTGTGTGAAGTCTATATGTTGTTGCACGCCAGCATCACTGTGTATATTTTCCACATTGATTAAGCTTAAAGTTAAAATTATTTTCTAGCCTGGTAATGTGGAAAGTTAAGTTCTGGATTCTAAACCTGTAAACCTTACTTAAAAAATAAGCATTTGAGAGTTTGCCTAATTACTAATCTCTTCACCTTGCAGTTGCTTGATATTTTTTTCAAGCTACTGGGAGTTGAAGATCTGGCTTGATAATACTTGTCTGCAGAGTTTTGTGTTAGGGGTCTTATTGTGTGCTTGTCTTTTGTTTATGTAAGAGATATGTATTTTTTGACTGACACTGAATACACACAAAATTTCAAAGTAAATAACAGGACCCCTGTTATGTGTGTACTAATTTGGGTCTGTCTTTCTTTCTCTGTGTTTAGAGTATGAATGGTACAAATGACCTGCAGTTGAACTTGACAGTAAATTTTGTATTAAGAGGGATGTTGGAGTGCTGATTCTGTTTGCCTTTCCTTCTTGCTTTCAGTGACTTATCTGGTTGGCAATTGTGAACTTCTGCTCTGGTGTTTTGTGAACCATAATCTGTAAGAATATTCTGGTATTGCACATGAGGTCTTGATGTACTAGTCTATTACAGAGATTACATTTACAGTGTCAGTTCAGAGGTCGTGATATCGTGGCTGTTCTGTTAAGCTGGTGAATACATAGCAGTGGCATACAAGCAATCTGGTCTTCCAGGTGGGCAAAGATAAAGCAGATTTCAGCATTCTAAACTTGGTTTGCTAGGAATTTCTAGGTCTTATTGTGTGATGCCATGTCTAGATTGTGTTGGATAATAGTCCGACATTTTTTTATTAGTAGTAGGATAGGTGACATCTTAGCCTCCTTGGTAATACGTATGTCATGAAATGTGACCATTAGCAGTGCACTTTTCAAGTCTTTATAACAACTAGGCAGACAACCTTGGTGAGTACAACAGTGTGCATTTCATGTATCAGTTGTCTGCTGAAGGGAATGTTTCAGCCTGGCTCTACTATCTGACATATATAAGATTTCATTATACCTTTCCAGCTATTCCTTTAGTTCCTTGAGGGCTGGCAGAGCACAACTAGGCCTTTTTGGCCATGAGTGTGCTGGAACAAATTTGCTTCCCAAGTGTATATATGGCAGTGACAAGCTTCAGAAGTTAGGTGTCACTCGCTGTTAAAGTTTGGTTTTCATGGTACCAAATGTCTTCTGCACCATCCTAGCCATTCAGTGGTAGGTGCTGTTTGCAAGAATGCTTTTGGTTTTTCTCCCTGCCCCATATATTTGATATTGATATGGTAAGTACTGAGATACCTGAATTCCCTGCCATGTGATTATATGTACATATGTTTATGTATGTGTGTATATGTAACATAAATAATAATTCAGATAATCTTCTGAGGTTTTGGAACATGGGAGAAGGCAGAATAAAAAGGTATATACACTATGTTATTTAAAAAAAAAAAAATGGGCTGGGGGTTCATGTAAAGTCAAGTTTGATATTATACTGACACCTGTGTTAAGTGTTGCCTTGATTAATTCATTTTTCTTTGCAGATGAGATACGCTGCTACTTCGGTGAAACCATTGCACTCTACTTTGCCTTCTTAGAGTATTTCACATTTGCTTTGATTCCAATGGCTGTTATTGGGATTCCTTATTATGTGTTTGCATGGGAAGACTATGACAAATATGTGATGTTTGCCACATTCAACCTGCTCTGGTCCACTGTGATACTGGAAGTTTGGAAGCGGATTTGTGCCACCATGACATACCGTTGGGGGACGCTGCTGATGAAACGCCAGTTTGAAGAACCAAGACCAGGCTTCCATGGCGTCCTGGGTATTCATCCCATTACTGGGAGGGAGGAACCAATTTACTCAAGTATTAAGAGACAGCTACGGGTTTATCTGGTGTCCTTACCATTTGTATGCCTTTGCCTCTACTTCTCACTGTATGTGATGATGATTTACTTTGATTTGGAAGAATGGGCTTTGGATTATCATGAGGAAAATGACTCTAATTTAAGCAGCTTGATGCTGTTTGTACCCAGTATCATATATGCTGTTGTTATTGAAATTATGAACCGTATCTATCGGTATGCTGCTGAATTTTTAACATCATGGGGTAAGAAAGTTGTTTACTCTTCTTCCTTTAAGTTGGAATCACAGATATTTAGAATTTGTTTCTTTGTAGAATACATTACTTTGAGTTCTTGTTCAATGGAATGCTAATGAAATTTCCTGAAGTAGATTTTTACTGTGGAGTAGAAGACATGGCCATTTTAACTTATATTTATTTTGACTGTTCTGAAACTGTAGTTTCACATTGGGTTTAATTTTGTTTAAGTCTAGCATGCCATCAGAAGAAACGATCTTGCCTTCCTCCTCAGCCTCTCTCTGCCTTTGGTGCAGAAATCCCCTTTCCATTTAGCTCTTTATTTGGCTGTATCAGTAGCAAAATTAAACACCAGTTTTACTGAGATGAGCTCAGAGGTGGATGACCAGAGGGGCTGCCCTGACAGTTGTGTCTGTAACCTGGGTTTGCTGAGTACATCTTAGTCTCCTGATTTATCTGTTTATTTATATGTATCTGGAGGCACTGAGATAGTGGAACAAAGTCTAAACCCACCAACTAAATGTCATATGAGAATGTGTATGATATATATAGCAAAGATGAAGATTTCGCATCCCTATTGAAGTATTTTCCTCTGGGCACTCTCAGAAGTGATGGGGTGTTATAATTGCCTTTTTTTCCCCTTGAGTGTGTGACTTAACAGATTGGTCCTTATGTTTTGTAACCTAACATAAGGATAGTGAAATATTAGTCTTTATTTTGAATTTTAGCACTACTATAGACATGTGCAGTCACTTTCAGACAAAGGTAATAGGTGAGACTAATGGGGAGTTAACTGGTTTGTGTAGCTCAGTGTGTCATACATTTACAGTACAGAATCCAGGTTACTAAAGCTGGACTCCCAGAAAATTAACCTAAGAAAGATTAAGCAAAAGGGGGATTCATGCGGAAGTCAGAATAAAAAGAGGTATTAAAATGTAAATTGGTTTTACACACAGAAATTATTTACTCAGCAAATTGTACTTGACAGCAGCAATAGCAAAAACAAGCAATCTCTTGATTTGTTTCCGGTTGTTCAAGGTTTATATTTAAATAATGCCTTTTAAATTCATATCTAGGTTTCAATCAATGTTGGTTTTGGTTTTTTGGAGGGTTTTTTTTCCACTGTACTGCAAGAAAAAGCCTTTATGCAAAATGCCCAGTTATGTTGACCAGGTAGACTAAAATGTTTTTAGCAGGTAACCCAAGGATTTTTTTAACCTAGATTTTTTTAGGGTTAAGCTGATGTTTCATATTCTGTAGCAACAGTATTTATGTAACTCACTACACTGACAACTTGTGCTATCCAGTGTGTTTATGCTGCCATGCTGCGAGTAGGATGAAGAGCTCATATAGCTGTCCTACCTCCCCTCCTACCTGGCAGCTAATATCTGACTTAAACAGCTAGACTGACAAACCATAGGAAACTACATGGGGTAATTTTAAGCATATCTGTTTATTATGAGACCTGGTCATTTAGTGAAAGCTAAAAGTAAAAACTGCATTTAGTCACTTGAGTGCATCTTCCAAGTGTCGGGTCCACGTTCGCACCCCTGTCAGAGTAGAGCTCTGCTGTTGTGTCCTGAGCAAGGTCTGAAGGTGAAGGTGTCTCCTTTTCACCTTATTGACGCAGCTCTTGCTTGTGTGCTGCCTTCTCAGTTACTGCTCAGCCAAAGCTCTAAAGGTACAGTCTGACAAAATAACAAAGAGAAATGGGAAATCTCCCATTCCCTTCCCTTTCCTTCCCCCTAGTAACCGGCCTTCCTCAAACATCAGCTGGCAGCAGTTTATCTGAAATGAACTGAAAAATCTTGTTTCTAGAATGAGTAATGCATCTGCTGAACTTCATGTGCTCTAGTTTTGCTTTAGAGCTTAGGGTCTGATCTAAATCCCTTGGAGATGGATGGGAATATTTCTGTGAGCATTTACTGGGTTTGAATCAAATCTGATATTAATTTTCATAACATATCCCAATTAGTTTTGCATTTATTTTCAGCCAGAGAGCAATCAATAACTAGGCACATTTTATTAAGTATTGAGAATGATGGATGTTTTTTCTGTTATGAAACAGCTCTTCTGAGGAAGAAAGATAAAAAGGAAAAACTTTTGCAGTAGAAAAAGGACTGGAGTCATATCCAGAAATATGAATGTTAATATTGTGCATCAGATTAGCTTGACAGGTCAAGAGAGATACTGGTATAGTATAAAATCTTTCTGCCATAAAGTGCTTGAGGAAGTATTCCTCAAAAACTCTTAGGTAAGTGATTTTGATATAGAGGAAAAGTGTCTGTTTACTCTTTGTATAACAATGTCTGGTATATGTTAAGTGCTTCTGCTGTTTACTAATCAAAAATCTTGTTGGTATTTTAGAAAATCACAGGCTGGAATCTTCATATCAAAATCATTTAATTCTGAAAGTTTTAGTGGTAAGTATGCAGTATAAGTATATTTAAACTTCAGAGCTTAATTATGATTTTTCAGATGTACAGTACTATGATTCTATCTCATTTTAGAAGTAGGGAATATTTCTCTTGGTCATAAACCTTTTTGAAGTGATTAAGCATAAAGCTTAACTAATATATATTGAGGAACAGTTGTACGTATTGAGAGATGTGTCATCCAACACATATTTTAATTAAATATTTGTCTGAAAAAAAAAATCATTATCTTAAAAAAGATCGTTCTCCTAAAAAATTAAAGTAGTTAATATATATAATAGATTTAAATATATTTATGTATTATATATATAATGTCACATATGCATTTTATGTAATTATATAAATATATTTTATGTCAAATGAAAATCTGAATAAGACCATAATTTTAATGACCATGTGCATGGAAGGTGTTAGTCAGGTAAATTAGATGATATTCTGCATTTGAACTTTTGTTTAAGTACTAATAACAGATTTTTGTTTGCAGTTCAACTTCTTAAATTGTTTTGCATCTCTCTTCTACATTGCCTTTGTGCTGTTTGATATGCACCTTTTGAGGCAGGTGAGTTTCAAGAACATCTTCAGAATGTTGACAAATTTAGAAAAATAAAGGATTGACAGCAACAGGACTTTAGTTTTTAATTGCTTTTCTAAATTATTAATTTGACAATGGATATATTTCGTATGTATTTTCTTAGCCAACTTTCATATTTCAGTTCCTCTGTCACAGTTGCAGAATCATAATTGGAATGGAGAATTTTTCCCTTTGTTTAAATGAGGAACTGTTTTCTAATAAATTCATTATTCCCTCATGCAGGTGAGGCTGGAAAAATTTTCATTTCCTCCTTCTTTCCCTTTTTGTTAGAAAATGGTTTTCTCCCTAGTGCTCTTATTGAGATATGCTTGAGGATCAGGTTTATGACTATGAGGAACTGAGAATAAATAAAGGCAAAAATAATCTGGAGTTAGTATTTTACGTCAGCTTTCTGTTAATATCTTTTGTACTCAAATGCATGAAAATCAGGTATAAGGAAAAGACATTTTTTCTTTAAATGTAATGAACGAAGCAGCAGAACTTTAACTTAAGAGCTCTCTCCTCTAAAGAGAGCTTTAGCAAACCAATTGGCATACCTATACCAGACATGACATTTGTGATATTTAATATACTTTAAGGTGTACTGTACTGTCCCCAAGACATGTCCTGATCTACAAAGTACTTAGGCGTCTAACTCTATTTTATTGTTTTCAGCACAGAACAATGAATGGAAGAAGTTCTTTACCGTGAGGGTGGTGAGGCACTGGAACAGGTTGCCCAAAGAAGTGGTAAATGCTCCATCCTTGGCAGTGTTGATGGCCAGGTTGGACAGAGCCTTGAGTGACATGGTCTAGTGTGAGGTGACCCTGCCTATGGCAGGGGGGTTAGAACTAGATGATCTGAAGGTCCTTTCCAGCCCTAACTATTCTGTGATTCTAATGGGGACTAGAACACCTATATTTTTCAATTCTGTTGCTAGTTTTGTTATGCTGGCCCTTTTTTGTCATAGTGTAACAATTTACAGTGTTACTAGAATGCACAAAATTGGAAATGATCATAGGTTTATCACAATTCTATTAATTTTTTTTTTTTTTTTTGTGACTTAAGAGCTTGGCCACTTTGCTGATAACTTCGCAGATCCTCAATCAGTTGGCAGAGTCCTTGCTTCCTTACTGGCTCCAAAAGAGATACAACAAGAGGATGAAGAAACGCCTGTGTTCTCCGAAAATTGATAAAGACCTATCTTTAGTTGAACAAGTCAACTTGGAGAAAGAAATGGGCACCTATTGTGTATGTTTTCTTACTGTAAAAGAGCCCAGACTTTTCTGAGTTGTAGTTGACAAAGATATGAACCTGTGCAATCTGAAATATTTCTGGCTGTCTGGCCTGGCAGCTTATTTCCAGCTTCATCAGTTTAGCTGGTAGTATACAGCTCTGTGGTGCACTGGATCAAGAAAACGAAAGAGTGGAGGATCTCAGTTACACTAGAATGAAGGTTAGGAATGAACAGCTGAATCTGGAACTATCTAACCCTCTATCACTGGAAGAAGTATTCTTGTAATATGCCCCTAATCTCCAAGGGTAGCTTGAAGACTACCATGACGAGTAGCCTGGCATAGGGAAGGGGGAGACTGTGTCTGTTTTAGTTTGGTTTTGCAGTGATGCTAATTTAAACTCAATTAATATAGCCTGAGAGCGTGCACTTATGTCTGGGTGGTACCAGAAAGGGAGGGGGCAGAAGAGACTTATTCTTCAAACCAATACTACTGCTGGAAGCTCTTGCTTCTTGAAACTACAGCTTTGGCATTTGCTTTCTTCCTAGTTCCATTCCCGACCACCTCTTTTAATCCCTTTTAACAGATTTTTTGCAATGTATTATGTGCAGTTCTAAAGGAATTGACAAAGTAGACATCAGTGTATATGCTAAGGCCTTACAGACTGGCTGACAACTTGCTTGATCAGATGCTGCAAGCATAGTCACAAGAGTCTTAATTCTGTATGATTTATACTTTCACAGAGTAAGGATTATATGTAGACAGTGAACCTTTTGTGTAAGGCAGTTTGAAGTGTGTTACTAATACTATGTAAGATTCCTCTCTTCTTGCATAAAGTGCCATGACGTGGGAAGAGGAAAAAGAAATACTACCTTTGCGACTGGAAAACTGTACAAATGTTAACACTTGCCTTCCTTTGGGAAGGTTGGTATTTCCAACATTTTAGATGGAAGGAAATAGGTTTAGAGAGCATGTCTCTCTAGCAAGGGGGAACACAGAAGAAATCCCCATGTTAGTGTCTGAACTGGCAAGCCAGCATAATCCAGCACTGTGCCTGCAAATAGGCCAGCAGAGCTCCAAAAGCTGTGTGTTGGCATGAGGCATGACATACATGACAAAGTAAGTTCTACCTCTTAGACCTGAACTGACTTCTCATTCTCAGCTGGCACATGAAAAGCCAATGCATTGTCTTTGAGTCACGTTGTGCAGTGCTTCTTGTGCAAGGCTGGATCAATGTATCTTCACCTGTTGAACTGTTCTGCCCTGAATAGTTTACCACTGGGACCTGGCAGATCACTTGTACAGCTTTGCCTTGGAGCTGTCCACTGCTAGCCCCAGTTTCATTTCAGGATACTGTGTACTCAAGGCCTCAGTGTTATTTTCAATCTAAAGATTTTAATTGTGCTGTGCCTGTGAACATATGATATTAGACCACTGATCTGTCTGCAAACTGTGAGCTGCCAGCAGCCAAGAATATTTCTAAAATCAAATCTGTCACAAGGGGGAAGCATTTGACTATGTTTAGTAAATGAGGAGTTTAGCAGGAGTCTTGACAGAATTCTCTTTCAGGGTCTTCTGTTTTCTTTCCTTCACTTATTCTAATGTTTAATTCTCTTGTTTGTTCTCTTCCTCTCTCACTTTTCAAATCTCCAGCTTTTAACTGAGTTTAAGCTGTAAAGCCATCTTGCAATATATGTATTCTAAAACTTTTTGCTTCTCTTTTCTAGTTCATTTTCTCCCTGAATTTCTTTGCTGATTCTGTTCCCTTGATGAAATAGTTCATGTGCTGCTCCTGTGCCTGACAATGGCACACTTGGAAATTTCTTTAACATCATATCAGACTCCTTTTTCTGCACCAAGTATCATAAATTGAGTAGGAGAAAAAGAAATACTCCTTTTCTTTAAATACTCTAAAGGTCAATAGGTATTGGGCAAAGAAATAAGAAAGGTGTGAAGAAGCAGTGGTGGGAATATTGTGCAGTTACCAGCAGGAGGAACACAGAAGGATCACTCCCTGCTTGCAACAGTTGTCTGAGAAAGTGATAGCAGGGACAAATGTGTGACTGCTACTCTAGTGAGTGATCCTGGACAGCCATCCTTAAGGATGACCTTAGTAAAATTCAGTCTGTACAAAATGTTTCCTTAGAAAAATCTCAATGGTTTTAAAAGTTAGGTGGCTTCTCATAGCCTGGCCTCCAGATCAGTTTGTCAGACCCAACTATATAGTGTGCAGCTTGAAAATTACTTGAAAATGGTTCTTCACTTTCACAAATAATTGCTTCAATCTGTGGATACTATAAGTAATACAAAACTGATATGCAAATATATATAATGATCTACATGTGAACAATTAATCAGCATTTATGTACCCACATTCTTGGTTTAAAGATCAGGTGATAGATGTGTTGCAGAGTTACTAAAACAGGGCTTTTTGTTTGCACTAGATGTGCCTTTCAGATGTCAGTGCTGCATTCTGTCATTTCAGCCCATTTGAAATAAGCAAGTAGAAATACCTGAAAAGACTTGCCTATCTACCAACCTGCCTTTCTGGTTAGGTCTTTCATAGACAGTCTGAAATACTAGGACTTTTCTTGTCACAGTGCTTCTGAGAGAATATTCTACCAGTTTAAATGCATGGTACTATTTTCCAGTCCCACACAGTTCATTCTGTAACTGTTTCACTTAACTAGTCAGGAAATTGAATAAGATTAATGTGTTATACAATTACTTCATGTAATAAGGATAAGAAGTATGACTTGCAAAAAATGCATTAGGCAAAAAGAAAAACTTTTGCCTCCTCTTATTAAGAAGTTTTAAGTAATTGAAGAATTCCAGGTTAACTAAGTGGTAGGGTTTGTTGTTGTTGTTTTCTATCACTAATTATTCCAAGCAACTGATTTGGGATGAGGCAGTACATTTACAACTATATTGTTTATTCTGTGTTTCTTCATACAGTTTTTTGTGGATAAAAGTTGTTCTTATTTTGCTCTGTTTTTCAGGGAACTTTTGATGACTACCTGGAGTTGTTCTTACAGTTTGGCTATGTGAGTCTTTTTTCATGTGTGTATCCACTGGCAGCTGTCTTTGCAGTGTTAAACAACATCACCGAGATATATTCTGATGCCTTAAAGATGTGTAATGTTTACAAGCGTCCATTTGCAGAACCCACAGCAAATATTGGTGTTTGGCAGGTAATTTTTGTGTCTTTCTATTTATGTATTTTGAAAGAGGTTTCAGAAAACATGTTTTAGCTGTTTGACCTATCTACCACTTTAAAATTTAGCAGGTACTTTGTTCTCTTCAATGCCTTAGGATAGTGTCTATCCAACTGTATGTCCAAGTGTTTTGTTTTTTTTTTGGGGAGTTTTTGACCAGATGTCTTCCAGTTGCTTCTGAAAAGAAAACAAAGCCTTTAGTGTTTATATATATGTGTATTGTGCTCCTGTTGCAACTGCAACAAAGCAAAGCAACCAGATACTGCCTAGTACTATTTATGACCAACATATTTTAGAAACGGTAACATCTGATGTAATCTCAGGAGCATGGAGCTCAGCAAGGGTTTAAAAAACATTGAAGAACGGTAGGTAAGTACATGGATTCCTAAGCCATGCTTGGCTGTGTGCCTTTGTGATTACTTGTACTCAAGCTGGCTAGTTTGAAAATAACCTGGATCTGTAAGCAGGATCTGGATCTTTCTGCACAGCCTGAGCACTGTAATCTATATAAACAATTTCACACTAGTAGTAGTGGGTTAAGGATTTCCCATCCTCGCTTGCTTGCCCATGCAATCATGCTAGTACCAGCTAGTTTGGAGCCTGTGTCAGTGACCTGATTCTGACTAAAAATAACCCTGTAAAACTACTCCAAACCCAAAGATTTTCCCAAAAAGAAAGAATACTGTCAAGTCACGTCCAGAGACTTCAGCATTCTGTAATAGCAGGCATAGGGAGTGCAAAGTAGTTTGGAGGAAATTTCTAGGGGACAGTCTATATTCTAGTTATAGTTACCAGCTTTAGAAATGGTATGTAATGGAGTCAGAGGAACAATAAACTAGTGAACCATTTAATTTGGTGGGGGGTTTTAAATGTTGGTACCAAATGAAACAGATGGGAGATAAAAGAAATGAAATCGGGAAACACACTGCAAAAATACGAAGACTGAGTATTCTGTGCAGTCATTATACACATAGGTTTTAATGAAGTGAACTTACAGGAGAAATCTTTTATTATCAAGTCATTAAAATGTGTACATTATAATCTGTATTTAAATAGTTGGTGCATTTTCTTAGTCTGAATTTATGTTGCCAGCATCTTGATGGCATAGTGGCACTGATGAGTGATGTGACCATCAGATGAATGAGGCTGTGATCATAAGTCCCAGGTGTAGCTGCAGGTGTGGTAATAGCATTTGGTTTTGCAAGAATAATTTGTTTCTATTCTTTTCTAGGGAGTAGGCTGAAAAACTTTAATGTTGGTTCTACAGTCATGTTGGGTTTTTTAATAGTAGAAGTGCATTTGTTCTGTATGTATTAAAAATAATGTCTTAAACATTTTGTTACCTGATTCATGTGGGAAGTTAGAGCATTAGCTGAAAGATTTGTTGGGGGAATACTGGAATTATTTGAATCAGGTGAGCTGAGTCACCAGCTGCTTGTCAAGGAGAAAGTTACTCCTGCTAATTTGCTGTGAAAATTGGTGCAATTCAATGTCAAACTTTCTTGTTCCAGAAGGGACCTTGGAATAAGTAACCATGATACCGCAAAAGTAATTTGTCATGCTGTAGTAATATTTCCAGACGTTTTGTGGGAACTCTTTAGGCAAGAGCTTCTTAGATGTGTGTAACTGCATGTTTAAATCTGTCTTATAACAAATTTCAGCTTGTGAGGCTGTGATTTTTAAAAAAGACGTTCTGACCCATCCTTATGTTTTGCTATTAACATTCAGACAAAACCTCCAAAACGAGAGTGTTTGGTCTGACAGTCCTGCTAGGAGTCTAGCATTTTTTCCTTTATCCTGTAGGAAATATGTGTTCATTAATACAACTGTAGATGAGTGTTATAAGTGTTACGTAGATGAGTGTGAGATGAGAACATGTAACACACTTATATGTGTTGAGGTTATGTGTCATGAAGATACCAGGGGTAAGGCTGCTTTCCTGTCCCCTTTTTTCCTTTAAGATAACTCCAGATTGTTCAGGTGGTGATCTGGCATTACCTACATCTAAAGTGTTACCGGTCTCTTAATAACTTCTCAAGGTCTTCACAGTACTAGGGACTTGTGGAAGAATAGGGTTTAACTTCTTCACAGCAAGCATACAACATGCTGTTGTGGTTTAAGCCCAGCTGGTAACTCAGAAACCACGCAGCCATTCGCTCACTCCCCCCACTTCTTCCACCTGCTCCCTGAGGGATGTGGAGGAGAATCAAAAGAATGTAACTCCCACGGGTTGAGATAAGAACAGTCCAGTAACTAAGGTATAACACAAACCACTGCTGCTGCCACCAATAGTAATGATAAGGGAAATAACAAAGGAAGAGAATACAACCGCTCACCACCCAGCGACCGATACCCAGCCAGACTGTGCGGTGATCTAACCCTTCCAGGTAACTCCCCCCAGTTTATATACTGGGCATGAAGTGGTGTGGTATGGAATACCTCTTTGGTCAGTTTGGGTCAGGTGTCCTGTCTCTGCTTACTCCTGGCTTCCACTCCTCCCTGGCAGAGCATGAGACTCAGAAAGTCCTTGATCAGAGTAAATATTACTGAGCAGCAACTAAAACCATCGATGTTATCAGCGCTATTCCCAGGCTGAAAGTCACAGCCACAGTACTGCACCAGCTACTAAGAGGGAGAAAAATGACTGCTACTGCTGAACCCAGGACATACGCACTGAGAGAAATCAGACCAGAACAAAATTCAGAGTTGCTAGATGATCTTTGTGGTATTGCAGACCTTGTTGTGGTCTTGTTTTGCCTGTTCTTAAATCTGATGAAGTCTGGACTGCTTGCCAAGCAAGTCTTAAGTTGTAGAATTCAAAATATGAAGGAAAATAAAAAAGTTCAAATAATGGAACTTCTGAAAATTTAACGAAGAGAAAGGTGTTGTCCAGAGCAGTTTGAAGACTGGTAAATTAGAGATAATGTCATAAGTATAAATATATTTGTGTTTTATTTCAGCTGGCTTTTGAAACTATGACTGTAATATCCATTGTTACTAATTGCGTACTGATTGGAATGTCTCCACAAGTGAATACCCTTTTCCCAGACTCAAAAATGGAACATATTCTGACTGTGACATTGGTAGAGGTAAGTCTGCCTTCAAGCACTGCATGTGCTTTAGTAGCATAAGACATAAACAGCGGAAATTAAACCCGGAAGTAGATTCCTCCCAACCTTATATTAAAAGGAAATTAAGATTTCCCTATCAAAGTAGTGTTCAAAACTTGCTTTTTGATTTCTTTCTATGTTTTCGTGTGCTGTGAATGTTATTGCCATACTTTTCCCTGCATTCCCAAGATGCCCTGTATTTGTTGCTTCACGTATTTCAAGAATTTAGTAGTACTATTTCAAGAAGTAAAAGAACCACTTTTTGTGAAGTGGTGTCGTGGTTTAAGCCCAGCTGGTAACTCAGAACCATGCAGCCACTTACTCACTCTCCTACTTCCTCCCCCTGCGCCCAGAGGGATGGGGAGGAGAATGGAACGAATGTAACTCCCACGAGCTGAGATAAGAACAGTCCAGTATCTAAGGTATAACACAAAACCACTGCTGCTACCACCAATAATGATAATGATAAGGGAAATAACAAGGGAAGGGAATACAGCTCACCACCCACCAACCGATACCCAGCCCCACCTGAGCAGCGATGTAGCCCATCTGGGTAACTGCCGCTAGCTTATATACTGGGCATGACGTGCTGTGGTATGGAATACCTCTTTGGTCAGTTTGGGTCAGGTGTCCTGTCTCTGCTTCGTCCCGGCTTCCCCTCCTCCCTGGCAGAGCATGAGGCTCAGAAAGTCCTTGATCAGAGTAAACATCACTTAGCAACAACTAAAAACATCGGTGTTAACAGTGGTGTTCCCAGGCTGAAAGTCAAAGCCACAGCACTGCTCCAGCTACTAAGAGAGAGAAAAATGACTGCTGCTGCTGAACCCGGGACAACTGGTTGTTTCTCTGCTTGGTTTATGACCCCAGTATATCCTATAAAAACCTCCTGCATAATCTTTATGGATGTTTCCTGTAAGGCTTATCTGAAACAAGTGTGTATGATGACTGTAAATACTAGTGATTGTATTTGGATTTAATTTTTTAAGAATTCTTTGTGGTAAACACTGTGTCATTCGTTTTCAGACAAGGAAGGGGATGGCTGTTCATTTTGTATAATAACTGATATTGTAGGACTTTGCCCTCAGGTACTTTTTTTCAGAGCTTTCTTGTATTTCATTGCCTTGACTTTCATCATTGCACTATTTTGGCTTTTAGGAACTTGATTACTTTTCCTGTGGCAAAACATCTGCTTTCTCTATATGTAGTTGTTAAGGTGCATTACCTTACAGAGGTGCAGCAGGTGCACATACTGTGTTGTTTTTATGGGTATTAAGCATTATGCAGTGAATTATGAGCTTACTTTAAGGAGTTTTTACCATATCTTAATGTTTGCAGAGTTAACTCCTAAATTTGAATAATGTCAACTGATTTACTGAAGTTTGAGTCTGCAGACGCCCTGATGTATTCTGTTATTCATGTGTGAAGATTTGCATTAATTTTAGTGAGGTATTTTAATATAAAAATAATTTGACAGTTTAAGCATAATGCTGTAGTTCATTACTGAACAATATATCCAGAGAGATTGTATTATGAAAACTGTATCACTAAATGTAAGCAGTATGGACTTATGGCAGCTTAAAGAGATGGGGCTGTTTTGTTTTGTACGCAGAAGCAATTTTGGGAATGACCACTGATTTGTAATGAAGACTGTATGAAGAGACTGGTGGAGGCTAATGGCAGATGAGCCAAAGGAGGGGAAAGGCAACCATTTCATATATAGAAAAGTCAAGTTTTCTCTAACTGCTTTTTTTAGTTAAAAACAACCCCCTGAACAGCCATAACATAATGCACAGTTCAGAAAAGGAGTATGTAAAAACCAGTTTTAATTACAAGTATCCAGTATGCAGGATACTTTTAAGTATGCTGCTCTGACTTTTATTTTTGTTTTGTGTTACTACAAACTATTTATTGTCTGAGAAAAAGCAAACACACAAACCCAACATATGAGGGAGAGCTGACAGTCCATTTATCAACGTACTTTTCTGCAGCATAGCAGGCCATGTGATTTTAGGAGTGTTGTTGGTTATAAACAATTCCAAAACTGCTCAGTGTCAAGTTTAAAACTTATGCAGTCTCATAAAGGACAGTCTTCCAGTAAATTTTAAACAATATTTAAGAAGTTCATGGGTGTGGGTTTAGTTGACTTCTTTAAAGTGTCAGTGAATAGCTCAGGTTGTACAATCTTGCAGGGAGTTTTGAAGCACGAGTTAAAAGTTTCGGGAGTCCAGAAGAGTTCTCCAGAGTGAAACACATTTTGCGTAGAAATTTTATTTAAAAAAAATATATGAAGATGAACACAACAAACATGATTTTATTCCTGTTGAAGGCAGTTGCCATTTGTGTTGACAGTTAAATGTTCTCAGTTGCAGAAATTATTTTTTCAACAGTAGTTATATCGTACATATTTCAGGTTAAAACATTGAATTAAAAAAGGTAGAAAGGAGAGAATTACTAGATACTGTGGGGCTGTGAACAGCAGAAGTATGGATTTATGGCAGCTTAAAGAGATGGGGCTATTTTTGCCTTTGCTTCCTGGGCATTTATTCCTTTCTTATCTGTTACACCGGCACTTTCTTCTATGATGCATGATGAATTAGATTTTGGAACTGATCTGTGAGCTGTCTAACCCAGTTCATACTGAAAGAGAGCTGGGCGGAAGCAACTGTGTGTGGAAGACACACACTAATGCTGTAGTTTTTTTGTGTATTAAATATGTGGGATTTCTGTACTATTGAGTCTTTCTCTTGTAAGTATTACTTCATCTGCAGGAAGATGCCTGAACTACAAGAGGAGTACAAATCTCACATATTGGCAGTATTCCCATGTACCTCTGCTAAATTTGTTAATGATTAAACTGTGCATTTCAGTTGTAAAGAAAAACTCAGGAGAATATGTCACTTTAAGCACTTTAGAGACAGACCTGGTGCGTCTAAAGTATGTTAGTGTCAAGGTAGGAAAAAGTTCTGTTGCATGTGTCAGTGTGTTGATAGAAAAGCATTTTAGATCACTTAGTAGAGATTCAGAAACACATGGTACAGGTGAGTTACTTTACTTTCTGATGTTTGCTGCAGGTGAAGTCGAGAATATTATGGTGTGTTTATGCTGTTTTGTCAGCAGTTTAGTAGGCAGTGTGAAAATGTTAAGGAACATGAGAAATTTCTTTTAGGAGGTTACATATGCTTTCACATGTTCAATTGATAGGGTAACTGACTTAAGTCTTAGCTGCCATTAGTTGTTTTTCATCATGTTTAAGTAATTGAGACTCCAGTTGGACATCTATATATCTATTTGATGCAAAGCTAAACAGAAGAAGCACTGTTCTTACCAAGGCTGAGCATGGGTATTAGCAATATCCTGATGGGTTGTTTTTTTTTTTTTTTTTTCAAGAAAAGAAACAGCACTTTGTAATAATAATACTGATGATCTTCAATGGGACGCATGTTTATATGATGACATTTGACATAAGTCAGTGCAGACATAATGAAGAACTGTGCATGATATTCTTGTAAGCTTTCTGTACCCAGGCCCTACAGCTTTATGCAAAAAAATGGTTTTGGTGGTTTTGTTTTTTTTTTTTTTTTTAATTAACAGCACTAACTCTGCAGATGTCTACACTTTTGGTGGGAATACCTATTGTATGAGCAAAGTAAATGCTAACTAAATAGAATAATATATTAAGTATTTCACAGTAAATAACGGGAAGCATCAAGATTTAACATTTAACAATTATTTTAAAGTATTAAAACAGTGGTTTTTGGTTATGAACAGCTGACCTATTTTTATCAGTCCAATGTCCACTTCCATGGCAACATGATTTGAACCAGGAGCAGAATCATGAAACTGCCCTCTTTTACTTATGGATGGATGCTGACTGAGTGCAGCAAGTGCTGTTTTGAAACAAAAAGTAGGTGAATGTCCTTAAAGCAGGAAACAGTATGTCCTTATTAACATAATTTTTAAACATTTGTGTCCCATAGTGTGTTTAGTACTTCAGTGTTTACCATAGGCATACTTTTAGTATGAACCATGGATAGCAAAGTAGGATATTTCAAGCAAGCATCTGTGCTAGTGTAAAACTGTTCCAAATCACCTCTGACTTCTTACACTGATTTGAATAAAAAGAGGAAATTACTCTTATTCGGTGAATAGCTGGGGAGTGGGTTAAAACATTTTTTAACCTTAGTTCTGCAGTACTTTTTTATTTTTAGTTTTTTAAATTGCTGGCAAAGGATTTTGTTCCTGATGACTCTTTCTTCTAAGTGTAGACTCTTATAAATTCAAAGAATGCAGATTAAATCCATTTCAGATTCCTCTGGAAGCTGAGTCCAAGAAATCAATTGTATGTACAGCTGCTAGTAGTGATTCTTTTCTTTTCAAACAGCTCATTGGTAGAGGTATTTTGAATCAGTAGTTGTAAAGTACAGGCTAACAGGAGTATATCCTAATTTCTAAAAGTAACCTGTATAGCCAACATTCAAAGGTAGTAAACTAATGGATAGATTTTATGCAGAGCTGCACTTAGCATGGATGTTTTACCTCACATTGAGGCACTTGGGGATTAGCTTGGAAATACTAAGTAATCATGGAGAGCCCTCATGATAGCGGTAGTATAAAAACTGACCTTACAGCCTACAAGTATGATTTTGGGAAGACTGTAATTGGTTCTGGTATAGATGAAAATTAGGACATTAGCGTAAGGACAAGATTAATGTATTTGTAATAAACATGGCTTATTAAACAGTTGGGCTGTGTGGATTTGATTTTATGAAGTCTTCATGAGGAGTTGAAATAGATCTTCATGAGCTTCATAAAAATATATATATTTAGAAGTCAGTTCTATAAGGCGTAAGGAGTGGAATAAGGGAAGTAACCCTTTCTTTAAGCTTTTTCCTTGGTGAGGGGGAGCTGACAGTCCCTTTATCAAAAGCTGAAAAGCAGGAATCGTAGCTTGTTGATACAGCTGAAAAGTTAGTGGTGTTATGTTTAAAAGAGTTAGCAGATCAAAAATCAAAGTGGTTGAAAGTTGCTTGGTACATCTACTTTTATCTGGAGTTCCATTTTATTTAGTGTATTTCTTCATCAAAGCCCTCCTGGTGTACAGTTGAAGCACTTCAAGCTTTTTTTTGGTGAGCACTCTTAATGTAATGGTCCCAACACTCGATCAGCAGTTGTTTCTGAAATTCAGTGGCAGAGAAACTGGGAAATGCTACCAGAGTGGAGCAGTTTGGATTTTAATAGATGAGAAGATTCTAGGCATCATGATACTTTGCTTTCTAGATAAATTTGGAAATCAGTAAGCACTGCATCCTGAGTGCAGTTGAAGATCTTTTGAATCCACTTCCTGAGGAAAGGCAGTTTTAGATGGCTTGTTACATCAAACTTAAAGTATTTTCCCCTTATTTCCTTAAATTTAGAAGATATACAAAGTACACTTACATATTGGCCAACTTTACACAGTAGGAAAAAAATGCGGAAAAATAGGTGCATCAGCAGACATACATATTTAGTTCCATTAACATTAAAGGAGTACAAAGTTGAAGCAGATCAGCTGTGCATAAACTGATTTTTTTTTTCTTTTTTTTCTAAGTGATTTCTGTTTTTCTGACAGGTACTGTTATAAAATGCAGTAGCTGCAGATTTTCATGTACTGAATCAGGGAGTAGTAAGGGACCTTTGGAGATAATTTGTGCCAACCTTCCACTGGAAGCAGGACCTCTAGATTGTGTTGCCCACGTCCTTGTCAAGCTAAGTGAAGACATGAATACCTGTAGTGAGGGGAAGTCCACCACTTCTCTGGGCAACCTGTTCCATTGTTTAATTGTTCTTATGGCAAAGAATTGTGCTTTTTCTTATGGCAAGAGAAAATTTCCCCAAAGCAGCTTGTAGCTCATGGCCTCTTGTCCTTTCACTCTGTATCCTTGTGAAGAGGGCAACCTTCAAGTTGTCTTCTCAAAAACTGCGCATTAGGCATTGGCCATGATTAGATCCTCGTTCCTTCAACATTTCTTATGTCAGGTTCTTCAACCCTGTAGTCTTGGTGGCACTCTGAGGGGCTCCCTCCAGGTTTTGAATGTCTGTTAAACAAGTTGCCAGTGCCACTTTTAAAGAAAGAAGGAGTGCTTTTCATGTGGGCTGATTCCCTCATATCTTTCATAGCTTCATGGTAAGGTACAAACCTTACTGTCAGCTTTACAGTTCCTTTTTAAGAAAATACTTAGCAAGCGTACTCATCAGGTATTTTATTTTAGGGAAACATATCCTAGCTGAGACTTGTCTATGCTTGTACTTGTGATGAAAACAGAAAAATATAGAAATATAAATGGAAAAATGCACATTATATGAATTGTATAATTATTTGGTTCATTGATGTGTGCATACATAAAATAGTTCTGCAGTTTTAAGATTCTGAATGTTACAAAAGGTTAATTCACTGGCGATTTCAATTAAATATTGTTTCTGTTCAAGAATACCTCTACATCAGCTGCAAACGTGCAATGTACATATACATAAGAAATCATATCTGAAAGTCCTTTAAAAATGTGATGTGTATGTTTTAATTTTTAATATTGTACAAAACAGTGCTTTGATTTCATCGTCTATGCTAGGCAGGTAAGCCACTGCTGTTTGGTTTATTCTTAGATTTGCAGTCGTGAGTCTTAAAAATAGTTTGATCTTTTAGTTTCAAGCTGAAACCCTGGATAGAGTTGGTATAACACTCAGAGGAAGTTTCTAAAGGTTACTGTAGTATAAAGACTGAATAAAATTTACCAGTTCTTTAGTTTACTGTTTGACAGCATTTTAAGGGAGAACTCCAGTTTCTGTGCATTTTATACACATTGCACTTTCCAAAAGATTCCTGTAACCATAGATTTAGTTTGAATATAAAGTTATGAAATATTTTAGCTAAGTTATTCTCATGAGTGAAGTGGAACAGATTGTTCTCAGGGTTTTTTTCTCACTTCAGTGAGAGTTTTAACCTTTCAGATGGGGGGAGGATTTATGGATTTGCATATAATGTTATAAATGCTTGTGCTGAGCCAGACTCCTGGGACTGTATCAGTGAGGTTAAAAGAATTATGATTTTGCTGATTGCACATTAATATGGATTACATTTATTTCCAAAATTAAAATTTATCATAGATCTTTCTTATTGCAATATACTAGTTATTTTGTTATAGTCATTCTGATTTGGTGAAGATTTTGGTCACTTTGAATAGCAAAGATATGGCAAAAGCTTGGCAGAATGAAAATGAAGTAAAAAATTGCAGGTTTGTATTTACTGGTTGTATTCTGTAGCTGTCTGTTAGTACAGAAGTAAAAATGCATGTTAACATATATCTAGTCTTAAATAGTCCAATGGCTTTTTGAAAATCTCAGAATTTAAAGCAGTATTTCTGCATTTTCCTATCTGTGAGCAACTTTAATCTGTTCCTCCTTATTTTCTGTTCTTTTCTCAAACCCTTCCTTTCTCAGCTGCTCAATTTGCTATGTTGGAAGCTGAAACATCATCACACAGGTGAATGAATTGTGCTGTTCAGATGATGTACAAGCAGTGAAATTTGTTAAGTATGTGTAGGGCAGCAAGAAACCGCTGTATTGCAGCAAGTTTTTCAACCCTGATAACTGAAATGTGCTGGTATATTTTACTACTGTTTATGAGCATTGTGTTTTAACAGTAATTTTTCATTCCTTACTCTAGGGTGACACAATTCAGAATATGATTTTTATCTTTAAATTCATGTCTTGCTCATAAAGGTCAGACTTAGTGTATGAAATACTGCTTTACTGTTGTTTTTTTTTTTAATCCGATTTTTTTTGATCCAGTTGAACTAGGAATAGATGCAAAGGAATGGCTGAGCTAGGTCAGATCAAGGGTCTGTTGCCACAATGGACCAGGAGTTACCCCTTTTACATGGCCAGCTGCACATAGTTGCTCTCATTCGGAGCGGCATATGTCCATTCTCCAACAAGAAATTGTCCACAGTATGTCTGCTACAGAGGCCAAGGGAAGAGTGTATTAGTATAGCCACAACATAGCCATGTTTCCTCCAAATTAATTCCCAGCAACTGGTGATTTGTGGTCCTTTTTAAGGACCTGTCTCACTATTGAAAATGAGCTGGCCAGAGCTGGATACTGAAATGTGCAATGCTTTTATACAGTGGCGTATCCACTCTTTCAAAAGAACTTGAATTATTTTATAGTAAAAAGCTAGTTAAACAACTCATAATATCCTCTTAGCTTATTACGTAATTATCATGTATTGGTTCTACCTTGTGTTTTTTTCTAGATTTTCTTTGCTCTTTTTTCAGTTGTCTTTTCTGTGTAAGAAGTACTTTTAATTCTGAATTGCATACTGCCAAGGTGGCTGGGAAATGATAGTGGAAGTTAAGAAGCTGGTGTCACAGCAAGCACTTTCATTGGCAAGGAAAACCTAGGAGGTGCCTTAGTAGAAACCATGATATCAAGAAGGGAATACTCTGTTCTTGCTGTCAGCCAGGTAATGGTAGGAACAGAGAGCTGCAAAAGTATTGGGTGCTAGATAGTTGAAAGACCTGAATGCTTTTTAGCTCATGTTGGGGTCCCTTTGATAAGGAGCAGAAATGGATGTGCCTTTTGGGATTGTGCCATTCCTCATAAATTTGACATTATCTAGTAGATACTACTGTATTTCTAAACCATGCATATAGTAGGAGGGTTGAGTGTGTCAGATACCTCAGGAATTCTTTCTGGAAGGGAGCTTATTCCTTATTCCTAGTAAGTGCTTTGGAAATGTCAAACTAGAAAAAAGGTTGACAGGAGAAGACTGAAGAAGAATGTTTCTTCTGTTCCTTCTTGGGTTGTGCAAGGCTGCCAAAATGATAGAAGTTCAAAAGGGAAGATGAATAGAGAACAGATCTTCAGAGAGAATTACAAGATATTTTAAAGAACTTTCTAAGAATCAGACTTTAAGATCTGTTTTAAACCCATTTAGAGTAATATTTATCACAAAAAAGTTTTCCTTTATGTATATTTCCAGCTCAAGCCTGATCTGGATGTACAGCTTCTTTGCTGGCAGCTGGAAATTGAACAACCAGACAAAAGCCAAGCTAATACCTATTAATATTCATTGTTTACCTTCCACTTGATTAAAATTAATTATTGTTTAATGACAAGATAGATATGAACATTCAAAGCCTCCTGGTTTCACAACCATTCCCAGATTGGCTTAGAATTTCATAGTACTGAATTGTTTTGTTTTGTAAATAACATACTAGTTTATTCAGTGAAATTATTTAAATAACTTCCTGCAAATGGGATATCTGTAGCTGCCAGAGTATTATTCCTGAATAATGGGATTTTCTAGAGAATAGGTTGAGCTAGAGGATTCAGATACCATATTTACCATAGAATCATAGAATAGTTAGGGTTGGAAAGGACCTTAAGATCATCTAGTTCCAACTTCAGCATTCCAGTATCTGAAGGGGGCTTATAAGGAATGCTGGGGAGGGACTCTTCACTGGGGACTGTTGTGATAGGGCAAGGGGTAACAGGTTCAAACTTAAACAGGGGAAGTTTAGGTTGGATATGAGGAAGAAATTCTTTACTGTAAAGGTGTGGTGAGGCACTGGAATGGGTTGCCCAGGGAAGTTGTGAATGCTCCTTTGCTGGTGATGTTCAAGGCCAGGTTGGACAGAGCCTTGGGTGGCATGGTTTAGTGTGAGGTGTCCCTGCCCATGACAGGGGGGTTG
>JAOEHY010033022.1:0-39582 GCA_025447955.1 Psilopsiagon aurifrons
GGGGAGGGACTCTTCATTAGGGACTGTAGTGATAGGACAAGGGGTAACGGGTTCAAACTGAAACAGGGGAAGTTCAGATTGGATATGAGGAAGAAATTCTTTACTGTAAGGGTGGTGAGACACTGGAATGGGTTGCCCGGGGAAGTTGGGGATGTTCCATCCCTGGCAGTGTTCAAGGCCGGGTTGGACAGAGCCTTGGGTGGCATGGGTTAGTGTGAGGTGTCCCTGCCCACGGCAGGGAGGTTGGAACTGGATGATCTTAAGGTCCTTTCCAACCCGAACTATTCTGTGATTCTAAGATTAAATAAAAAAATGCATCTCATTTTCCTAGTCCCATATATAGATGCAAAGGAGGAGAAACCAGACCCGAAGTGTTTTATATCACAGCACTTCCCTTGCAAGGGGACACAAAAAGATAAGAAGAGAAAGAGAACTGTTGAGTTGCAGGGAAATGAAATGTTTGAACAGAAAATAATTTCCCTAACTTGTAGCCTCCAGGCATAACCTGTCATAACTCTGCATAAATTGAACAGTCAGGGAGTTCAAGTTTTCTGCAGCTTACCATAAACTAATCTGCTTCGTCATATCATTCTCAAGAGAGAAGGATTTGAAGGAGCCACTGTATTTAGAACAAAGAAAGTAATTCTGTGGTTTAATAGAAGTAGAGGGGACTATAAGAAGCCCAATACAACCCAGTGCAGAATGGTGACTATATATGGAAGATGACAAAAATCCCAACCCACACCCCACACCAAAGACAGAGGAGTTAAGTGGCAATTCTATTTTAAGCTTTTCTAGAGACTATGGACTTATCAGTTCATATCATACAAGAATTCCACTGCCTTACATACATATACCCAGAATGACTGACAAAATTGCCACTTAAAACAGAAAGCATCCTACTGTGAGTCTTACAATGAGGTGGGTCAGCCTTAGAGGCTGCTGTAGACCAGAGCACAAAGTACTGCCTCAGATCACGAAGTACTTTCTGAAAGCTAGAATAACAGTGCTAAGAAAAAGCAAAATACTTGAGGAAGAAATTAACTACTTTTAAATCAGCGTTGAAAAGAGCAAGCAAGATTTTCTTCTAAGCTTTACCACTCCAGTCTCTTTTCCTTTGATCTTTACAGGTTTACTCAGCCTAAAATCAATGCACGAAGCACACTGTGGTGCAGATTCGAGAGTCTACTCCACAAACAAGACACGGATGAAAAAAATAAGTGTTTTTCCAAAGACATTCTCACCCCTCCAGCCTCTTCAGGACCATACATATACTGTGAGTAGACACAATCCTAAATACTGCCATCCGACGCAATGGAAAAAAAAGAGAACTGCTTGTTCTCTGAACTGCTCATGATTCAGAACCAAAACATAAGCTCTGCCAGGGACATTGGCTGGATTATGGATTGACCACTCTTGCCTGGAAAAGGACAGGCTAAGAAGAAAATACTGAAGCCCCTCTAAATGGTGGGAGGAGGCATGTTACATACTCCCAGTCCAAAAATACTCCTCCTTAGTTTCTCCACTATACTACACTATGAAAAGTTCTCCCACACAGAACCCCCAGAAAGCCATAGTTGACCTGATGTCAGATCTTCTCATTGCCCAATCGATTCATTTTGCTGTTCTCATGCTTGTATGAGACAAATACCCCTTATCAGGATGTGTTCCAAGCTATCACAGTTCAAGCCTCAAATCACTACAGATATTCCAGACCCTTGAGAGATCCAAGAAATCGAAATATGTATCCTTCATTATGGTGCTTGCCCAAGCACCCTTCCCAGTCAAGTTCCTAGCAATGTCCCTCACTGCAGTTAAGAACAGTCAAGTCTTTGGATACCTACTTCAGAGAAGCAGAAAGCTATCCTCTTCCCTGTTGAGATCTCCATCCTCTTCAGTTCATCTCCTGAGGTTTCTCTTCACTTCCTTTGTACCAGGGTTTTGTGACCTCACACTCCTTCCACTCCATGACAATGAATCTCTGCTGTCCCTACCCTAAACTGCACAGCATCTTTCTCAGAGAAGTCTTTTCCCATGCAAGATCCCACTCTGACAGTAGGGTACCTTTTAAAGGAAGCCCATACTGCTAGCCTCCTGACCCAAGCACAGGCATGGCAGATCCCTCAAATACTTCAAACTCTTTCATATATTGTTACATCCATTGGTGCCTAGCCCTAGAAACTGCGTAAGATACAGACTGTAATATATAGCAATGCCTCTGGCACACCCTGATGATCTTATTTTCATGGGAGAATGGGTACACAGCTCTAAGCTACCTGTAACTCACAAGTGCTTTCATTGCTCATCTTCACGGGGTAAGGTAGCTAACTTCATTGTTTTCATGTGAGGTAATGTTCGAATGGGACAATTTCTTGAAGGTTAGAAGGAAGTCTTATATAGATCTGCAAGATGCACCCAGATGTCCCAGTGCTCTGTCTAGCATTGTACCTCTGGACCTCTTTCTCTTCAGGAAGACTGAGACCACAGAAAGCAAGAGAGAACAAGGAAAAGCAGAACATACATCACTGACAGTGTTCAAGGCCAGGTTGGACAGAGTTTTGGGTGATACGGTTTAGTGTGTGGTGTCCCTGCCCATGGCAGGGAAGTTGGAACTATGTTATCTTAAGGTCCTTTCCAACCCAAACCATTCTGTGGCTCTATGAACCCGCATGCACTCACACAGAGCAAGATGCTGTACAAACAACTGCCCCACAACTTCAGTGCTCACTTTACCCACTCACCCCTTTGAACAAAGGGATGACACACATGATGTGACCTGCTCAGCAGCAGGGACTTCTCCAAAGCACTCCGTCTGACCTCAGTGTAATGAATAGAATTAATATGGCAAAGCCTCTAACACGGCACCACTTCCCAGCAGCACCGCCACAGCCTCTAATTGATTAGTCCATAAAAATCTGTGCACTAAATTGAAAGGAGCTGCACTAATTCTCTTTTATGTTAAATTTCTGTCTTTCTCCTTTATCGAATCCTTCGTCGAATGTCCCTTCTGCTGCCTATTGTGGGCTTGCTCTGGGCCTGTTTTCCTCTTGCCCAGATTAAGTACCTAATCAAAATCTTGTCTCCCTTAATGGCATAAAATTGAAAGATAGATATTGCACTTTACACAGCTGATTAAACACTAGAATGTGGCTAAATGTTTTACAGGGCTTGTTACATTAACTAACTCTGTCATCTGCCAGCTATCTTATAATTGCATATGTTCATGTTGCCACTGGTGAAGCCAAGGTAAGATTTCTTTTCCCTCCGTTGCCTCTTTTCACTCTCCCTCCCTTCACATTGCTACTCACCAGCTCTACGTCAGTTAGGAACGAAGAACTCCCCTGCAACAACCATCTAAAGAAAAACTGATGCTTATAACATTTTCTTCTATGCTCACCTGTCAGTCACTGGTTTGTGACCATCTGAAGTGGCTGATGTGATGGAAAGGGACAGTAAAAGCACACAGCATTTTTTTTTCAGAGCTAAGTAGGGATAATCCTGCTTACCGCCATTTCTTCATAGCTTTGGTGCTGAACACCTTGCTCCATAAATCTGAAGAAAGCAAGGATAGGGGGGTGGGTACATGTATGTGTGAAACACACCAAAAAAACCCACAAGTACCTACATTAGCTTTTATAAGAACACATATTAAATAGTCTGAAATTCCCATTGGCTTGTCAAAGCATGATCTGACATAGGTATCCAATGCTGCACATCTTGGCTTTTTCTTACACTATAAAAATTATGCAGATGGACTCTCTGGAAGATTTACAAGTCTGTCCCACTTGATTTGCTTTCAAATTAGAGTTTCACCTTCTGTAGATGATCCCTAGATAAACTCAACTGGATTGCTTCAAGGAAGAGACAAACCGACCAACCCAAAAAGGCTTTACCAAAAAATTCTTTGGAAGAAAGAAAAGCAGTAGAGATTTTTTTAAAATGTTCTTAGGAATTGTTAACAGTTTTGTTTAAAGATACAAACCATGTTGCCAAATATTCTGCAGGTCAGATTGGTCTTCTTTGCCATCCACAGCACTTTCAGAAACAGATATGCTCTTCTGAAGATATTTGTATATAAATTGCTTCAAAATAATTGTCAAAACCCTATTCTCTTTTAATACAGAAAATAGGCTACACGTTACACCCAGACTGCAAAATATGGATAGCTGGTTCAGTTCAAGTGTATCCCTTCCTGACCCCAAACTTTTACAAAGAATCTATTTGTTAAGCAAGAAAATAATGTCATCCATTTTGGGGCCTATATTACCCTGACAGTCTTTTTTCCTTCTCTACATAAGGTGTTAAAGTCACTTTTTGCCACCTTATTTCTTATTCTGTACCTTACTGTACAAAAGCAGGACTCCAGCCAGGCAAGGATGATCCGTCTGTCTGTCTGTGCAGGAGTCAGCACACCTCCATGGGCCTGCCTTCACAGCCAACTAATAACACTGACACTGAGCTTTGCCCTAAAAATACCCAAAGGTCCAATTGTCTTCCCATGGGTTAAGCAGCAACGGTTTGCCAGGTGGGTCCTCCCTCCCCAGTTTACATGCTGGCTAAATCAAGTAGAGCTGAAGAAGACATTACAATTCTTCTGGCAATTAATAATTGATTAATTGTTTTCTTATCCCACAAGGATTCTGCACCCTCCCATCTTCCATTCTTTGGCTCTGCATAGAAACCACACAAATTAGTTCATCATACCATTGTTAATGGTTCATAAAAGCTTACTACATGCTATTATGAAATCTTTACTAAGTGCTTATCTTTAAATATTTATAAAAGCAGAACATATATTTTAATAAGGCATGTTGCAAGTTACAAAATTGAACCCTGCACTAAGCAATAAGGTCCCAGGAAAGACTCAACTGAAAGCACAAGACTGGATATCCTCAGAAGAAAGGCACCCCAGTGCTTTCCTTGTTCTTAAGAACCTGCCTCGTTCTTAACTGAGGAAGTAATCTTGTCGATTCCTTCTATCTGCAGTTTTGCAGTTGTTAAAAGTCCTTCATTTAACCTAACATACAGATTCTGAATTTCCTTCTCCCATTCCAGCAGAATAGTTCCCCTTGATACCAGGACTGGCATGCAATACTAGATAGAAAAACTGATTTGACAGGCTTCAAGGAAAAGAAATAATTTAGTTAAATATCAGCATGCAGGTAGCAAAAGTAAGTGGAAGTTTACCAACGAACATATCAGACAGCACAAAGACCACCTCAAGCTGGTCATTCAATGCAGACACTTCTTAACCAATAAAAGCTTTCTAAAGAGAAAGATGTGTGGCTCCATGACCTGCCGCACTATTTTCTACTGCTGAGTTTTGAGTTAGACCCACAAACTTGTATAGCTGATAAAAACAAGACCAAGATTAGCAATTTTGTCCTAATGTTTAGTGGACATTTGGCCAAAGCCACGTTCACTTAGCAGCCATGGAATTCAGCATAACTGTCAAACCCCTTCTTGCAGAGGTATAACATTGGAGCTGCTACAACAAGGTATTAAGTAGACTTACAGAAAAGTACGAACAGAGAAACAAAGCTTTTACCAGGCCTAGTTATAACCAGTGCCATCAATCCCTCACTTTCAGGATCAGATTCACAAAGTTATGTATTACATCCTTTTATATGCATAAATCCCAACTCTGTGATCCCTGCCAAGCACCTATTTCTACACTGAAGCATATTTGGGAACCATGAAAATCCCATAATATACTCTCCAGCATGAGAACACCACCTGCACCAGTGTGCAACCAGAAATGTTACCTTTCACAAGGCTGATCTGATGAGGTGTTAAACATTACTGATGGGGTGGCTTACCAAGACCACAGCAGCAGCATGATTCTGAACAACACCCCTGCTACCAGTCAAACAGAATAGTGCTATTGTGCCCTGCTCTGTGCTGGCCTGGGTGGTCCAACCCAGCCCTGCCCCACACCTCCCAGCCCCAAGCCAGTTTATCTTCCCAGAGCCTGAGCAGTTTTATCCACATAACTCTGCTAATTTTGCCGGTGAAGAAGGATGGGCTGAAAACTTGATGAACTTCACACCCACCTTCTCCTGTTCCCCCAAAAAGGCTCACACCAGGTTAGAGATGTACTGCTTGGGGGTCCAAAGGGGCTGGTGTGGGGGTAAGGGATCCACACACTGGGGACAGAGAGAGGAGAAAGTGGCTTAGAAAGTCCCACTCCTATTCAGTTATCCACTTTTTCGTTTATGCAAATGGTTTTTCAGTACAGGAATATTTGGAGATCCAAACCACATCACTTTTTAGTGTTGAATAATATGTGGAAAGCTGCTCTTACCTCAATGAGAGAGCAGTTAGCAGCATATCTATCAGCTTGCATGCTCTCATCTGTCTTCTTCAAAAGACCTTCCAGGCAATGGGTGATTTGGGGCACACTGGGCACAAATACCACAATGGAGGAGTCACAGTTAAAAGTCATGGAAGAAAAGTCAAAACAGTCACAGCTCAAGTCATACTTCAAGATAATGGCTTTGAGCTGAAAGGGGATAGATTTAGACTAGATATTAGGAAGAAGCTCTTCCCTGTGAGGGTGCTGAGGCGCTGGCACAGGGTGCCCAGAGAAGCTGTGGCTGCCCCATCCCTGGCAGTGCTCAAGGCCAGGTTGGACACAGGGGATTGGAGCACTCTGCTCCAGTGGAAGGTGTCCCTGCCCGTGGCAGCGGTTGGAACTGAATGAGCTTTCAACTTGCTTCAACACAAACCAGTCTGGGATTCTATGATACAGTGCCATCTCTGGAAGCCAGAGAAGGAGACACTGCTCTATACAATTTAACTGATATATAATTAGTTTGTTCCATTCATTAAAACAAAGATTGGCAAAGCTACAGAATACTGAAGACTTTCAAATTGTCATCATTTTAGGTTAAAGGCAGATGTTTTATAATCTTCAATTTTATGAAAGCCTTTAAATTTAGACTGATTTGGACATAACACTCTGCTTGATCCATTGACAAATGCAAGATAGCCATCACCCCCAAAAGAGGATAAACAAGAACATAAATGATAAAACCAGAATCTACCATAATGAATTCAATCTCTTTTACTGTAAAGGGAAAGTTATGCTTGCAGGCATAGGTTGGACCTTGTTTTTAAATGCAGAGAATAGTAAAATAGATGCAACATTTATGAATTATTAAAACCTGCACAAGGATTTCTTTTCCTCTTCCACAGCTTCTTGTTTAATCCTAGTTCATTGTTGGAGGCTCTGGGGATGACTGACATTTAACACACCTCTGTCATGCTTCCTTACCCACTGAATGCCTGACATGGGGAGAAAGAAAACTCACATGTACACACAAGCATATGCAGATTACAAACGCTTTAACCAATTTCATTTCCCCTCACCTTTCACATTCCTTGAACCAAGTTTCTTGCAAAGAGGAAAGAGAAACATTGCCATCTGCAAGAGTGTCCTAATATCATCACTTCATCTGTTATGTGAATAAGAACCTTTTCACACCTTGTAACTAACAGATATTAGGAATTAACAAAGTTTTGCTGCTGTTTTTTTTAAGTAGTATCTATGTTTTTTATAGGCTTTGGTGGTAAAGCAACGTGTTTTCATGCATGATACTATTTTATTTTTGAGGAAAATAAAAGATGCAGGGGGATATATTTTGGAACAGAGCTTTATAGATATACAACCTGGAACTATTTGAGCATCACATCACATACTAGTTTTTAGCTCACAAACTAAGTGATCCCCACCAAGCACAGGCTGTCAGGGTCAGCTACTCCATTATTAGAATCATAGAATCATAGAATAGTTAGGGTTGGAAAAGACCTTAAGATCATACAGTTCCAACCCCTCTGCCATGGGCAGGGACACCTCACACTAACCCATGCCACCCAAGGCTATGTCCAACCCAGCCTTGAACACCGCCAGGGATAGAGCATTCACAACAACCCATTCCAGTGCCTCACCACCCTTACAGTAAAGAATTTCTTCTTCATATCCAATCTAAACTTCCCCTGTTTGAGTTTGAACCCATTACCCCTTGCCCTATCACTACAGTCCCTAATGAAGAGCCCCTCCCCAGCTTCCATATAGGCCCCCTTCAGATACTGGAAGGCTGCTCTGATGTCTCCACGCAGCCTTCTCTTCTCGAGGCTGGACATTTAAACATCAGCTGCAAATTAAAGCCTATTTCATATTTTCACAGGAAACAAGAGCAACAAAGATCTAGGTGAGTATTAACCACACTCATATGTAGAATATTGAACCAATTCACTACTAGCAGCAGTATTATGGCAATAATGGTCTGAGCATAAACACTACACATGGTTCCAGGTGGAGAAACTGATACATGCAAAAACGGAAAACAGTCAAGTTTGGGACCTTCTATTCAAAACTACAACTCTTTATAACCAACACCCACACGTCAGACACTCTAGGAATAAGATATCACCTTCCCCGATGGAGCCTGCATTGCTCTAAATGACACAGAACCGAAGAGAAGAATCCCATAACAGAAGCATTTCTAGCAGCAGTAAAATTTTCCAAAAAGTGATTTAACAGGTTTAAGATTTTGAAACTAATTCAGAGTATCTGAGAGATTGAGCAGTTACAAGCAACAAAAAATAACCTGCAAAACCTGGACGACATTGGACTTCCCTTGTACATTAGCACATCTCCAGCTAACGTGCCAGTTATGCAAAGCTAATAAACCTCCATGTCAACCATTTCACCATACACCCAGTGTGCACATGCAGACTGATTGCTTTCTAGTGCACAGGTTATGACCAATGCCTGTAAAAGTCAGTGGAAACATTGAGTGGGTCCAGAGGAGGCCACAGAGATACTGCAAGGGCTGGAGCAGCTCTGCTCTGGAGCCAGGCTGAGAGCTGGGCTGGGTCTGGCTGGGTCAGCCTTGGGAAGAGAAGGTTCCTTAAGAGGAGACCTCAGAGCAACTCCAGTGCCTAAAGGGGCTACAGAAAGCCTGGAGAGGAGCTTTGGACAAGAGCCTGTAGGGACAGGGCAAGGGGAATGGCTTTAACTGCCAGAGGGGAGACTGAGATGAGCTCTTGGGCAGAAGCTCTTCCCTGTGAGGGTGCTGAGGCACTGGCACAGGGTGCCCAGAGAAGCTGTGGCTGCCCCATCCCTTCATCAACAAATCCATTTCTGTATGCAAACATACTTTATCACCAAATTATCTGTGGCAAACAACACTAGAATAAAACATACGCATTGCAAATAACAAATGGGAAAAAGTCTGCCATGGTTTTAATGAAATTGTGTATGTGTGAACGCATGTGTATATGTTCATTGCTTAACTGCAACTTTTCTATTGTTCACAAGAGAGGTTTAACAGAGAACACGTTTGCATGAAAAAGGTGGGCTTCATGTTTGAGATTACCAGATACTCCTATGTGAACTTCTTTCCAGTGTCCTCCCAAAATATTACATTTAAGTGTTCTTTTAATTTGGTTCATTTTACCCCCTATTAAGAGCATTGTTTTTGAGAAAACAACATCCACCACTATTCTTATGCAAGTTTAAACTGCTGACAGAAAGCTTTTATTTTCGTATGTTTATTAATAAGCAACCTCTTAAATCTACTCTGCTGTGCTCTATGAATTGTAAAGAGCATACAAATGACAGATAAAGCAGCTGCCAAACATGTAAGCAAAGCTTGGCCAGGCCAGTAAGAAGGAAAAACTAATCATCTTTAACTTTACAATCTATGAAAAATATATTTCTGGGAGCAGCATATACCCCCAAATTACTCAAGTAAAGTTTCAATAGTTCCAGAAGAGAGGTGCAGAAGAGATGAATATTTTTTTATCCAGCATAGCCTGTAATCCGATACTGTTGATCAAGAATTTTCAATCCCAATTTTTTCCATCACAAAACAAAATTTGGAAGAACTAACTGTATTTACAATAACAAGTATTTTCACAGTAGCCATTTTGTTACTACTGAATGTCAACAACTCCCTGAAGAGTCCTTAAAGAATTCCCACTTATAAAAACAAAAGAAGCTGTAAACAAACCAACCAAAGCACTGCATTATAGCTGAAAGTGGATGCCACTTTATAAAAAGCAAGGGCTTTAATTCTGAAGTGCACATAAAGTTGCATCTTTCAACTTTATCAACATAAACTGACACAATCAGTTGATTGAACTGCTCTCAGAAATAAACCACACCTAAACAAAAACATCTTTTCCAATCTGATGGCTCATTCAGATGCAGAAAGGGAAAGAAAATCTAAAGTATTCTGAATTATTAGTGTAAGCAAATTCTTTCCTGTTTATCTCAAATGATACAGCTTGGAAAGCAAAGAGCAGTTACAAGTAAATGAAGTAAATAACTGAGAAGTGATCTGAACTTCCTTAAAAAGAGGGGATTAGGCAACATACAGGCTTTCTGTAATCTCACCAAAAGTTAGGCACATCAGTTTACACACTTAAAACATGTAACAAAAAATAAACATCCCAGTGCCAATTGAGTCATTCAGTTGTCAGCCAGCTGAGTTTGGCTAAAATCAGTTTCTTGCGTAACCGTACCCTGGCCACATCGTGCAAATAGTCAGCACGGAACAGTGTGGTGACAGGCCAGATCCTCATCTGAGATGAGGTGCTGTGTCTTTTACTGTGCTTGTTGTCTTCTCTTGAAGAGAACTCACACATGCGAATGCACAAGCTACTTGGAAAAAACTGAACACAGGGTAAAAAGCAAACTGGCATCATTCTACCTGTAAAGACACAAGCAGTTTCCATCAGACACACAACACAATGCTTGGAAAAGAATTCACCAACAAAGCAGTGGGGTCTGATGCCTGTCTCTCCTCCAGGCATCTTCTATCACCTCTCATAAATGTTAGACACAGTTCACAAACCCAGAATGCTTCAGCAGACAGAGAGTGTTATTTTTCCCAGCCAGCTCAAGTAAAGTGTTTTCATTACAGACCAATTCCCTGCCACAGTTTCTCTTCTAAAACACAGCAAAATCTTCCCAGGTCTATTGCTTTCAATGGGGAGGAAAAAAATGAACAGTCTCTGAAACAGAATACACCAAAGATTCATTCATGGTAGCACAATAGCAAAAAAAAAAGGGAAAGAAAACACCACAATAATGTGGCATGCCTGCTGCCTCCACAGATCCCCCCCTTTATTTGCATAAAACCACCCATATGTGATGTTGTGCATTGCTCTGTTATTTATCTAGCTACTAAGCAGTCCAGTTTTAGTTTGGTTGATAATTGCAGTGGTTTATGGTATTTCACTGGTTTCAATTCTGCAGCAAATACCGCACCATCAGAAAGTGTTACTTTGATGTAATTTCCATGAAAGGGAAGTATTTGTAGGAATCTATGGATGAACTTGAATAACTGGAGGGGCACGAATCCAAATGTGGACCCACCTTCTGTTGACAAGTAACCTGCAGACATCTCCCCCTGCTCCGCAGCTCTCATTTTACAATTCACAGGTATCCAGAGCAATCTTTGTCAGGTAATTTCTTGTTTGGGAACAGTTTTTATTATCTGCTCCTAGTGTTACATGTGGCATGCAGCTTCCATCCTCCATGCCTCAACTGGAACCTGGTCAGCAGGACAGTTGCAACTAGTGTCTGTTGAGCAAAACCACATACAACACAAATTGATTTATTTGTCCATAAATAGCCACTGCTGGCACACATAAGTATTTCTGTGTTACAGAGCCACCTAAGAAGCAGCATCAACAAAATTCTGTCTTAATCTTTACCAGAAGATTAAATGGTATTAAACCAAGCAGGTTTGCATTTTGGATGCTTCTTTTCTGTGGAAAAGGGAAGGAAGGGGGAAGGGGATGATATGGGAATGTCCAATCTCAGATTTTCTTCAGAGTCCAGCTGTCAGACATCAGCATGCATCTTCTGTCCATCAAAACCTCCACCCTCGGTCATCCTCAAAGCCTAAGAAATTAGATGTAAAAATCACTTGTCAACTATTTGGTCTCAATTTGGTGTCTGTGTTTGGATCTCTCTCCACACAATAATTTTCATCCTAATTAAGATTTCTGGGTGAATCCCCAATACAAATAAAATTAATCTGTAAAGAGTAAATACAGAGCAACAAATCACAGTCCAACTGCACAGTCTCTTGGAGCCTGCGAGACTGTCTGCAGAATTCTTCTTGCAGATCCTCTCAGCCAGCTCTAATCATTTATTTAAAAAGAGACTAACAGAAGAGTCTGTCCTGGAGGATGAAAGCATATGTTAGTCTCGGCGTGGATTCCTTTAGGAGGGAAGCATAATTATCACATTCAGCATTACCGTAACTTAGGCCTACTCTTTCATTTTCTCTCTTTAAATACTAAGTGAAGTGTATATAAATAATTTGACTGCACAAAATGCAGCTCTCCCTACTGAATTGTCATCAAGTCAAGTCAAAGTCAATTGGACAAAGAGCAGTCTGTATGGCCCCATCACGGGTTGCTGGTTGCAGCTGCTCTACCCTCATATCTCTGGCTTTTGAGGCTATTTGAGGGTTTGTTTAGTTTGTTTTGCTTTGATGGTTTGTTGAGGTAGTGTTTTGTTTTTAAACCAAAAAACCTGCATCATAGCACAGAATAGGTGAGAGTTCTGGGAACTCCAGGGAACATGTTCTATCTCTCAAGTACAGTGAAAGCACATCTGTGTACCTGTCCAGAGGCTTTTGGTTTCTTCTGTTCCAAGATAGTGGTAGACAAGTTAGGATGGTGTAAAGTTTGTATATGGGTATGTAGAGCCTCATACACTCCTAATGCAACCTGGAATTTGAAACTTTGCAAAACAAAAAAAAAGAGAAACCCCATCCTTCCATGCTAAAGGAGGATCTTTACCCTGCAAATAAATTAATAATAAATTAAATCAATAAGCAACTCAACATAAGCTCCAGCACAGTGTTGTGACAGAAATGGCTGATGTTGGGTTTAGAGGATTAAACAAGAAGAGTAGTAAGCAGGTTTAATGAAGTGATTATACTTTAATTTATGACACTGGTGAGACCAGTAAGAGGCATAAAAAGCTCAGCTGCAGTGTGGCAAATTTTAGGGGGTGTTGAGGAAAAAAGAAGATCTGAGCAACTGGGGGGAGAATAACTGAGATCTCAATGAGAGCTGAAAGAGCTCAATCTATTTAGCCTACCAACAAAGATTGAGAGGTAACTTCATTAGTGTATAAGTACCTTCATGGGGAGAAAACAAAGGGTATTAAATGGCTCATTAATCTATCAGAGAAAGGCATAACAAAAACTAATGGCTGTAAACTGAAGCCAGACTGATTTCAATTAAAAACCAGGCACTTTTCTTTTGGTGCATGGTGTTTTTTGGTTGGTTGTTTTTTTACACTGTGAGGTATTCTCCAGCTTTTGGTATATTTAAATCAAGAAATGGATGTTTCTGGAATACTTGTTTTAGATGGACGCAAGTTAAACTGTAGTTAAGCACAAAAGTTACTGGAGTCAATACTGTGATAGCCAGGTGAAATGCAATGGCCTATGATACACAGTAAGTCAGAGGGGCGGTCTAGACATTCCTCTTAGCCTCAAACTCCATGAGTCTGCGAACTCCTGAAAAAGCCGTCTCTGCCCTCCTAATAAAGTCAATCATTCTGATTTCCTACCTACATTAGTCACTGCTTAAAACCCCTTGTTTTATAAGAGGAATGTACAAAAGATTGGAGTAAATTCTGAAGCCAAGCTGAACCGTAATACAAGAGTTAATTTATTTTTCTTGCTTTTTTGAAAATGGGGTTTGTACATATGAGCAGTATTCGACTGATAACACTGATAAACTGTAGAGGAGGCAGGGGGGTAGGAGCTGAGAAAGTAGGACTTTAAAATGATTCAACCACACAAAGTACCTAATCCATCAAGATGCCTGAAGGACTGTTCTATAAATTAAAAAGTGCATTTCAACATACACCTTTGTTCAGTCCCCAAAAATGTGTATAAGTGGGGAACTGCACGTTTACCAGAGTAGCTTCATTGAACTAATCTCTGAAATATTCAACACTTTTCATATGTTCAATACAATGAGGAGAGGAGATATAGAGCATAACTTTTCAAACTTTCTAGATACATTACACAACAGAAGTAACTCACTTGAACGAAATTGAAATTTACATAGTTAAATTAAAACTGCACAAACCAAGTATTTTCTTGGGCACAACATAAAAATAAAATACTGTAATACATAAAATACTGTAATAAGTTATTTTGTCATTAAAACCATCTTGTTTGTAAACTTTACATTTGGCCTCCACACTGAAAATTCACTCACACCTGTGTGTGGTACTGAGATTGTCCACACCAAGGATGTAACACTGCAGACAGGATATTTAAAGACAAACAAGTCTCCTGTTCAGAGCATGACAAGAACAGCACAGACTATTTGCACATCCCACCAGATAATACTCCTTGTGATAAGGGGTTCTGAGCAGTGCTGAAGATGTGCAGATGTTTCAGTTTTCTTCAAGCCCCAGCCCTTGTTCCCCAGGCCACAAACCATCAGTGCCTGGTTCGTTCACGCTCAAGCAGCAGCAATAGATGCTTCTTATCTTCCATCATTCCTCACTGCTTCCTTCTGGGATTATGAAATGTCTGCTTTCAAAGAAGATGGCTCAGTTCACTCACAGTATCGGTGGAGATGTGAATTTTCCCTTCCTGTACATGTATGCCCTTGTGAATGAAAATCAGCATGAATGAAGCCAGCTTTGTCTGTACTTGCGTGGTAGATACGCACAAACTCCAGGAAGCCAAGTTAATTTGATCTGAAAACCCCCACAGCCAATGCTTTCTAAAGGCAGAACCACAAAGCCAATCAATAGGGACCATTCAGATACTTGCTGTCAGCGGCTAAAAGAAAATGGATACCGAGAAAGCCATAACTATGATAAATTTAGGCGCTGCTTCTCTTTGACTAATGTAGGCACTAAAACACTCCATGAATATCCTGCTTTGAAACGTGTCATATTTCTGAGAGGCCAATCAATCTCAGGTTCTCTGTGGACCACATTAAAATACATTTGTCACTGTAAGTTTATGAAATATTGATGGTGTTTTTTAGGGGGGTGTTCAGAGGTGGAGAAGTGGATCAAAAAAAGGGGGAGGCAGGGAAGAGCTACTTTAATGAATTATCTTTAGGCTAGAAGAAACAGAAGAAACAAATGTAGGTGCTTATTGTGGTCGAGGGTGAAAAACTGGAAACAGAATTGCTTACTGAAGGAAGGCATTTGTTGGATTAATAGAAAAGATCATGTGGATGAATGCATTAGAGGCACTTCAGTATTTCAAGCTCAATTTGACCTAGATTTATGATTTTATTAAATCTTTAATATTCAAAATTTGGTAATTAATAAAAATAAAACCAGAGTTCCATTAATGACGTTCACAAGGAGGAAATTAAATGCTTATCTGTGTTCCAGAGGGACGCAGGTTTCCATTGCACCAGGCGCTGCATCATAGTTATATCTGAAAGAGAGAACAAGCCCATCAACAAGCCTCACCAGCTCTTTAAAGCAGAGACGCACACGTTCCACATGGAAAAGAAATGGGATAAAACCGGTATACACAGAGATGGACCATTTCTCTTACCAGTGCATCTACATACACTCAATACCCAAAGTAAATAATAGTCATCAAGAAAATTCCCATATCAAAGAATTTATGATGACAATAGCTGAAAGACCAGAAATGGGCAAGAAGAAACTGAGAACCAAGGTGGAAATGGAAAAAAGTCACATAGTTATTAATTTAAGATTAGAAAGGAAGCCTGTTGCAGATCCAGACTGTGACTTTGCAGCTAGTCCAGGGCTTTCCAGGCAAGACCACTCTACCTTTCTGTAACCCAATCTGATAAACATGCAATGACATACATGAATATCTCCACTGAAGCCAATAAAGCTATTCACGAGTGTAAAGTTAAGCCTCAGCTTAAATACTGTGGGTCTGTAATCTGTTTGTAAGAGAACTGTTAAACTAAAGTGGTTTGTGTAAATAATCTGAAATTGGGTCATTTTTCATCATTTCTGTCAATGCAAAAAGCAGTTCTTCAGATAACAACAGCAGTAGCATTCACTGAAGGAACAAAAAGCAAATCCTCCTATGCATTTTTAACTCACAGATACTAAAGTTTTTGGTAAAGGTATTTTGCATTTTTGGTGGGAAAAGCACTCTTAGGCAGTAAACAGCACATTTTGGTTTAGTGAGGAATAGCAACAAAAATAGATTGAGGCAGAAGCATAAAATTTTTCATTTTTCACAAATCTGGAAAATACAAACTTTTCTACTATTTTTGGCCAGCGGCCCAAACATCTTCCTTTCAGCCTTCAAAACAAAACCCACTGTTCTTACTGGGATTAGCCGAGCAGATACACAGATCTAGCCTCTATTTCCTTTGCCATAGTTGGTACATTTGGCTAGAACAATTTTACAGCTTAGGAATCTTGCATTAAAAAGCAATTTTTCCACGCCCCTTCCAGCAGTTTCAGCCAAATTGAAGATTTACCTGTGCATGGAGGGCAGAGGCGGCATTTTGTTTCCCTCTCAGTTTGATGCAATTTTAAACATTTCAGTATGTTCTAGTGAAGCAGAGTCAACTGCTATGGAGTCAGTTCACTACTGAACTACACCTCCTTCAATGCTACATGGCTTCCCAAGAACAGTAGCTCAGGTGCCCGAATCCCCACTTTTTAACCCTAAAGTCTGCAGTCCTCAAATGAAACTACTTTTCCCACCATGTTTTGCAAGTGCCTCTCTCCAGTATGCATACTTCATGTGTGCCTTAGCATTACCAAACTTATTTTCTTTTCCCCATCCTGAATCTTATCTCTAAAGTTGGAGAGTTGTTATTCCCTCTACACACCTGTAGCACACACAGACTCTACACAATGGGCTATGAATGGTTTGATGCAGAGCTTAGTCTTGATTTTTCACACTTGACGCAACAAATGTTGGGCTCAAATCCGGTATCAGTGTGTATTAGTGACAATTTCCAAGGCTTCAGCAGCACACACCTCTGAGCTGTGCTATCATTGCTCAATTAATCACAAATATCATCACGTACCATATTTTCAAAGATATAAATCATTTTGAGATGAACATGGGTGAAAACCACAGCTGCTGCAGTCAAGGCAAACACACAGAGAAGTAGATAGATCCTTCCTCTTGGGGAGCTGCCAGCTCCTGGGGCCGTGGCGACTGACAGCTCCTTCCTCTCAAGAGACGTCCCCAGTACGCCCAGTCTTCACATCCTCATCTCCCTACTGCTCCCCAGGGGCAAGTTAGCACTGACAAGCCCAAGCTTCTCTGGACACTCTATGCCAGTGCCTCAGCACCCTCACAGGGATGAACTTCTGCCTAAGAGCTCATCTCAATCTCCCCTCTGGCAGGTTAAAGCCATTTCCCCCATCCTCTCCCTACAGGCTCTTGTCCAAAGCCCCTCTCCAGGTTTGCTGTAACCACTTTAGGCACTGGAGCTGCTCTAAGGCCTTCCTTTAAGGAACCTTCTCTTCTCCAGGCTGCCCCAGCCCAGCTCTCTCAGTCTGACTCAGCTTGTCTACTCTGCTTATTAATATCTCACGAAATGGGGACTGTGTGGCTTCCTCATGGAGACTCTTTGCCCAGCTAATAAGGTGCACTGCCAGCAGCTTCCCTGACTAGGCTTTCCCTTTGATTCAAATCTATTATTTGTGTTATCACCCTTTTGCTATCACTCTGAATAAAATCTTTCAAAGTCATCCCTAACCAGTAAGAGCCAGAAGAGAAACCTAATAATAAATTGTATAATTGTACTTGACATTTTGTATGCTGGGACAAAGCCAGACCCCCATCCCTCTGAGCCATGTATGGGAGGGCTGGGTGACCCTGACATCTAAGTTTCAAACCTCTCTATCTCTTCAAAATGAAGGAATTAGATGCTTTTATATTCTCCCAGTAACAAAGGAATCAGATAATCCAGTTTAATGACCCCTCTGAGCCTGAAAGTCAGTGATGCCTTTGGGTATGTTTCTAAATAAAATGCAAAACCCATGAAAAACTCAATTCCTCACCTCCAAACCCTCTTGTGCTTCTGGTCTGCATCAGTCCAGATCTGTCACGATAGCTTGAGGCAACATTTTGAGTTTCTTCCCACTTATTAGAGATCTGTGCATATGATAAAATACATATTAAAAAAAAGAGGTGTCAAGCTGGTTGCTTAGATTCATTAAGCACCAGGGTCCATGTCATCTTTGGTAATGTTTTATACTCAGCATTTTCATATGCCCTCTATTTACATTTCTAAGCATTCTATAAATATCTGCTGTAAGTATATAGAGGGCTGGCAGGCCAGCTTCCACCCGCAGGCCTCTTCCCTCTGTGGAAGTCATTCGTTGCAAAGGACAGCCTGACATTCTGGGCAATGCACAAGACTTTTTTATTTGATTTATCATCACTTCATGTCAGTTTGGCTTTTACTTCACCTTATTTTGGATTTCGGCTTGCAATCGTGGCAGCAGTTTTTGCATGATGCTTAATAGCTTTCTCAAAGCAGTCTGTTCATGCTGCCCCGCTGAAGTTGTGCCTACCCAATACCAGTGATCTGTGCTTTTGGAAAGATGCTTACCTTAATCCCTAAAACAATTATCAGCTGGTTGTCAGAAATAGTCACCTAAAGCCAGTAGCTGCTTACGAAGATTTTACATCGCTACGGCCATGCGACATCGAGCCATAAAAGTTCCAGTGTGAGAAAAGGAGTTTCCTTTCAGTATGGCCAGTTACTGGCCAAGAAGAAAAACGTGGTCATGGTAAAAGTTTCCCCCCAAAATTTCACTTTCCTGGTTGTTGTATTGGTGGGCTACCTCACACAGCCCATGTCAGGCACACAGAGAGTATCACAGAAACGTGACCTGACACCAGCTGTAGGTCAAGCACCAGCACAGGTGAGTTAGAAAATACAGTTCAGAAATAATAAAACTGTCAAATTCCCACGAAGCAATTTGTGCTGGGTGAAAAAAGTAAGGCAGTTTAGTAGCCGTTAATTGGGTGACATCCTTGCAATTCAAATCATGAGAGTTACTGAGGCCTTAACTATATGGAAGCTATTTTTCCTTTCAGGAAAAAGAAGATCAAAGTATATGAAAACCACAAAATTCACACTCAGGAGTTCCACATCTTCCAAAAACACATACTATTTAAAATACTAAGCAACTATCTAACAGTTTGTTAGAAATTAATTTAGATGGTTTAGATTACTCCTTTTATTACATATGATGAAACTACAGATTTTATACTGATAGCAAAACCAGGTCTTTCTATGGACAACTTACGAGCCTTACAGTTGCAATCTCTTTTTTCTTTTCCAGTCATCAACAGTGATGTTTCTAAATTATCCATTTTTCTTATCTTCAGGGGGTGTCAGATAAAACCAGCTTTCCTGCACGTTTGTGTGCTCCATGCTTAATGCTACTAAGAAAAATTTCATAAATGTATATCAAAGTATGTTAAGAGTGCTAACCCACATTACAGAAACACAGAATGGTTGGGGTTGGAAAAGATGACTGAAGGTCATCTAGTTCAACCACCCTGCTCAAGCAGGGTCACCTAGAGCACAATACTCAAGGAATATGCCGAAGGGCCCTTGACTATCTCCAGGGAAGGAAACTCCACAACAAGTAACAATCATCTCACTTGAAGTGCAAATAAAGTTTGGTTTTGATAAGGAGATATCCATGCAGCTAAGCCTCTGTCTTTTCCCACTCACAAGGTTGCATTTATTCTCAATTCCATCACAAGGAACAACAGAATTGTCCCTATATTTAGAATTTCTAGATCTTGGGATCTAGAGACCTCAGTCAGGGATTGCAGGTTGGACTGAATGATCTCCAGAGGTCCCTTGCAACCCTAACAATTCTGTGATTCTGTGATCTTTTGCTATCACCATGTTGTGGAGAGAGTGTTTTTTATTGGAGAGGTTTAGAAATTTAGAAATCCTGAATGTTTCCACTTCTCAAGCTACTTAGTTTCTCAGGAGACTCAGACTCTACTATAAAAGCAATTTACTGCACAAAAAGACTTATCAGTCATGTTTTAATGATAATAGCTAGAAAAAGTAAATCTCACCTTACGTATCAGTTTAGTCAGCCTCATATAGTCGGTGCCTATTGTGTAGGCATCTTAAAAAATCACCAAAAATTACAGAGATGCTAGTAACAAGCTTAGCTTTCCAAATAATTAATTTACCCAGCAGGCACAAAGGGTGCTCATCCTTTCTGACAGGAAGACTACTAATGAACCAGCCACTAGAGTACTAGATAGAGCATCCAAAGCTAAGACTCTGGCCTTAGTTAGGTTTGCCTTGATAATCATATTTCTGAAATAAGGATAAAAGGGCTCACCTCCTGCATAGCATTGATTGAGACTTAAACATGTCCCTGTAATTTTCTGGAGTGAGGTATCTGAACAAATCACATCCTGAAAGACATTTGGTATTTATTCTAATATTTCTTTGGAATTTTTACTCTTTCTGGGTGAGATATCCATACAGACTTCTTAAGATGTGAGATAAGCCATGCACTTAGCCTAGCAGGAAAAGAGAATACAGAGAAAAACTAAGAAAGTGTCAACAAATTAGTGACTATTTAGATACTGAATAAAATTCTTCCTTTGTTCAGGAAGTCTGTCTAACGGAAACTCTCCTGTTCAAAATTGGTGTCATCTTGAATGGCAAAAAGGGAAGAAAAAGTCATTTATAAAACAATTAGAAATAAGGTTTCAGCCTTGAGGATCTTCCTCAGGGCATGGTGAAACTAGGACACGGCAGAACTAAACAACATCCTGTTCTTCATTAGCCTAAGGAAGGCCCCATGGCCAAAATGCCTTCTCTAATCTAATTTTGTGCTTTTGACGAACAGGTTGACCCTTCCCCTGCTAATTACTGTTCCGCAACTTGTGACATTGCAAGAGTGTCCCTTCACTTTTAGAGGTCATACACAGTGTAAAGCATTTATCCAAGCCATCTGCATATCCCACACCTTCATTTATGTCTGCAATGAACAACTTTGAAATGCTCACTTTGGGAGAAGAGGAAAGCTCAATTCTCCATTGTCTTTCATTTCTGCCAACATTAACTCTCCCAAGCAGGATTAAATGCTCCTATTCCAATCTGGTAGGAGTTTGCATAACTGGATAAGACCAGCTAAGGTGCAAAGCAATGGAGAACAGCGCCCAGCAATTTTAGGATGTCACCTGTAAAAAGAAAGAATGGTTTCTGTCACACAAGTTTATTGCAGCCCAGAAATGTCTACAGTAACTGTGGGCATATAATACGACATGCAAGGCTTTTATGAATGAGGCCCTTGTGGCTTCTTGTCAGAACTGAATCTGAAGTAATGACAGGACATTTGTAAGAAGTCTTTCCTGGGATGCTGAAGGACTTCCATAAGGAATCATCTTGAAGATGGGGCTCCCGAGGCCTTCAGTCAAGAGGAGTCCTTCCAAAAAATGCTGACGGTTTTTGGTAAGGAGCAACAGAGACAGACACCCTCAGACATACTGAAAGTGCTGAACTGCTGGGCTTGAACTCTTGCATATCCCAGAGTTACAGGAGAGAAGCATAAGGGGTGGGTGACCTCCCAGTCTGCAGGCTGGGGTCGCACTGCCAGAAAGCACTGGTAAGCATCTGTAATGTGTCTGTAGAAGAACTTTTCTACCAACTTAGGACATAAAAAGTGCCTGCAATTTCAGTGTACCAGAAATATGGTCACAGGTAGAAATATTGTCAAAATAAAAAGTATAAAAGCATGAACAAGTATGGAAAACATTCACTTTGCCCTCGGTCTGTGTGTTAGAACAGAGCACCTGGCAACAGCAGCTTCCCCAAAACAGGGAATTTATCCTTGCAGAGGCTTTGGCTCATATTAGCCAGTTCCAACCTACTCAGTGCCATTAATTTTATTCACCTTCTCAGTCTGCTGTCTCCAAAAGTCACTTGAGAATTTTTTGCTTAGCTAAGATTTTTATTACACTTTTTATTAAACTGTGATTGGGCTTTTGTGGCTCTCAGGTAACTGGACAGACAGCATCCCTAATGCCAGATTTGCCTATCACTGATCTTGTTGGAACAAGCACAGTTGGAGCTGTGCTTGCTGAACAGTACCCTCTTATCTTGAAAATGGGTTTATTATAAAAATAAGCCAAGTAGGACCCTGTAAGAAAGGCCATGTTTAAAAAAACAAAACAGCAAAAATGAAAGTTGTTTCTGGTTCCGCTGATGAGATTCATGTGAGCCCACTCAGATCTATTCCGTCTGACAATGAATGTAACATTTGCTGCTATCACAAGGAGGTCTGATGACATGCTCATTAGTGTTCCTAGTGCAATTAGAGTCTGGGTGAGAGACTACAATGAGAAAACAAAGAGACATCGCAATTGGATATATTTCCGCTGTGTCCCAGAGCAGCTGAAGCAAAGCAACACCCACTGGGGACTCAGACCTGAGCAGTGAGGAGGGCAATGAGAGAATGCTTCTGAAGGGGAAAAGTACAGCATGGAAAGCAAGGTAGCCATCTGCCCCTACACAGAACAAAAATCCCCTCACCTGTATGATAACTGTAGGTGCCTCACTATTAGCTCTCCAGTAAAATGGAGAGCAGTCATTTTCTGAGTTTTCAGAACATTCCATAATTAACATGCTCCTTTTTCCCTCTCACTCTGACAGAAACACTGGGCCTTCAGGCAGAAACACTTTGTCTCAGGCACTGAAGGCAGGCACTGTGAGGCAGGTGTCACTCAACCTTGCTCAGCACCATTCAAACCCACCCTGGACCTTTTGCTGCATTAGCATGGTTTTGACCAGTGGTCCTTTCTAATGGGCCTCAACAGAGGCAAAGCACTTTCCATGGCATCTCCGTTACCACATGACTATTGAGAACATGCACCTGGTTTGATTTTAAATCCAAAGCATGTTCCCTTTAATTGAAACTTTGTGCATGAAAAGTTTATTATGTTAGACAGGGATGCCGCAGAGAAGCAGTGGTAGAAATTGCCTTCATGCTGATCCTTCCTAGCCTGCCATTAGGTTCTGTTACACTTAATTGCTGCAGAAGACAACTTAGAGCTTGATCACATTATTTTCCTCTTAAACCTTCTCTTTGACACAGGTTCTTTCTTAGAGGCAGATCCTTCAAATCTGCATAGCCAGAAGTATCTTAAAACCAACAGCAACTTTTCAAGAAGAAGAAGTTACCGATGTTGTTAAGAGGTCTGCAGCTCACAGAGGACTGCAAGATTAAAGCCAGGAGAATTTCAAACAGTCATTAATATAACAAATATATTTAGTATTTTTTCACACCTTTAACACGAAGGTCTTTAGAAAGTCCAATTCTCTACGCCTTAAAGACTCAGGCTAATAACTGACCTGGAGCATCGAGTTAAACTATGAAAGCATCCTTTAAAATTGTAAATTGTTCGGGGACTTTTAGGGAATGCTGAAAAAGCTGTAATTCCACAAGAAACAATTTAAAAGAATGAGGCACTGGCCAAAAAACAGTCCTGCTTAAAATATTTTTAAACATAGTTAAAAGTTAAAAAAGCCTAACAAGAGGCAGCAACAGTATAAACAGAACATCAACAGACAACAACTAAGCAATGTATTAAAAAAAGTCAACACCAAACCCCCTATATGCAAGCAGCAAGCATACGTTCACTGCTAAACAGAGGCAGGGAAATTACACACAAAGACACTGAAAATGCAGGAATATTGTGTCAAAAGTGGAAACAACCAGTATATATAAATATCCCTTATATGCTATAGCTAGACTACAGAGTTCAGTAAAGTCATGGCTCTACTTGGTTTGATCAAATGACTTATCATCAAGCAACTAAGTTGTCTGGTCTGATCTTTGGTTGTCTGCCAAAGGTAAAACACATAATAAAAAATTAAATCAACAGGTCAAGAGAACAGACCAAAGAGTTTAAAAGGAACTTGTGAACTGTTCACTTTTTAATACATCATGGCAAACAAGCTCATAAACGCCAAAGTTGCAGGTCTGCCAATATCATTCCAATCTGAAGAGAGTTAGGGACCACAACAGAGAGCTGTCGACCAGCTAATCTGGTCTCACTAGTTGCCAAAATAACAAAAGGATTATTTGTGGACTATCAGCAGAGAATTGCAGACTGGAGCTACAATTGCAATGGTTCATGGAAAACTTGTTTAAACAAACCACACTTAACTTTTTTTGGCAGTATTACAACTCTGATTGATAGAGGCAGTAGTGATAATACAGTGAACTTGGACTTCTCCGAGATTTCTGACTCAACTGTACCTAAATTCATACTTAAAGCCCCATATTCTAGTCACCAAATGAATTAAGTAAGTGATTCACTGACTGACCTCAAACTGTAGCTGTAAATGGAGAGCTATCAGGGAGTACAGCAATTGTACTGAGGCTGGGTTTAGGTCCAACCCTGTTTAGCTTTTTGTACTAGACCAAGGTGGTAATGAAACTTATTGTCAAAAAGGTTGACAGTTGACAAAGACTGGAGTACTGGAAAGTTCTGTCTCTTTAAAGGCTATCAGTGGTGATAAGACAGTTATCACTAAAACAAAGTTCGAGTTATTCAGTGCAAAACATTTCTAAAGAATATTATTGCTCATCCAGGCTCACCTCCCATGCAGCCATACAGACTGCACCCAGATATTCCTGCACTTAGATTTACAGTTCTTGGTTCTTGGTATCTCTCCAGCCAAGGCAGAACTGCTGGCACTCTCCAGCAGTACTCCCAGTGAACAAGGGCAAAATGAGTTAACTCCAAAGAAAAGCACTCCAGCAGACAATCCTATGAGTTATCCTGGTTTTGAGAACCAACACTTTCACTGCTTGCTTATTTAATGTATTCTCGTACAATTTCATGTCCCCTCCCACATTCTCTGGGTAGCATTCTGAATTAGCAAGATAGAAGTAATGCAAAATAAGATTTATTGACAGTCCCTGAGTTTTAATATTTGGTTCAAATCACATCTCACAAGTTGAATGAAGTGTCAGCAAGGTTGAAAGCAGCATGTTCAGTAAGAGACATAAAGCTGGATGTAAACAAGGGGCTGACAACAGCAATATGGGTAATCAGATTCTCCTTCAAGTTCACATTTCAGGGTTCTTGCACAGCACTTTCCGTATGCAACCAAACCAGGCCGAGTGGCCCTAGTCTCCTTGGGGGGCAGGCTGCAGGTTGTTCGGTGTGCCCTGCCAGGTCCTTCAGTTAAACATTTTCTGATCTAGTGCAGACAGGAATTAAATACAGCTGCTCTTCTGGTGAGTCTTAGACTCATAAATGAACGTTTAAATGGTCTAATGGAGTACCATATTTAAGATATACCAAATTAGGTGCCCCCATGGCTTTGTGTAGCAGCATGCAGACACTAGCCCCTGGCAGCAAGACAGCCAGAGCAGTTAGGAGTGTGCTGACACTGCTTTTATACTGCTCCTCCTCCTCCTCCTAGAAAATGGACTGAGATGCTACTGCAAACAGTAACCTAGATGTAAAAGATCAACTTTTTATTCCAATGCACTGAGCACAAGAGTAGGAACCTAGTTTCCTTGGCATATTAAAAGCAGAAATCAAAAAGAATTAGATATTACACCACCATAGCTTTCTGTGATCAGTAAGAATATAACTTAGTATTTCCAAATTTCTCCTCTCAATATTTCCCTCTAGAAAGTAAGAATAATTGGCTTCCTTTTACACAAATCTCATCACTACTCTTGCTGTAACACTTGAAAGACATAAAATTGCCCCAATTCAGTGCTATTCTACACATATGTTAAACTGACTAAACTTCCCTGCATTTTCACTGCAAGTAGGAAACACTACTGCTGTACTAACCTCTCATGCTATATTCATTCAGAACAATTCACAGCAGGTTTTGGTCTTGTATTCCCATAGTATAACAAAGCAATGGTGTTCACACCAATGGGTCTGCAGCCATGGGTTACCACTGATGTCTACTCAGCTCATGCTGGGAGCTGCCCTTGCCCCACTGGCACCAAGTGGGCTGCCTCTCCTTATCACCGAATCGTAGTTTGGTTTAGGTTGGTTGGAAGGTTCAAAGCTCATCTAGTCCAACCCCCTACCACAGGCAGGGATATCTCCACTGCACCGGCTTGTTCAGAACCACATCCAGCCTGGGTTGAATGTCCTTGCCTGTTTTATACGACATGGCTTGGACCAGTCATCCATCCTTCTAGGTGTCAGCCTCACCTCTAATTATAGGCAGGCAGAATTGGAAGTAGCCTTGAAGGGCAGTGGAAGGAAACAGTTGCTGCAGCCAGCAGATGCACTCTGCTTGAGGCCCACATCTGGGTGGCAATGTTTTGCAAAGGGAAATGCTTCTAGGATTGGGCTGAACTGCAGCCAGAGGCTGAGGGAAGCTCTCAGTCAAAGTCGTTTGCAGATACAGGTTTGAAGGTAATATCTATCAAGAAAAGCCCACTCTAGATTTTCAGACTTACATGTGCTGATACACCTTAGACAGAGTAGAGATAAATAAGAAGTGGGTAAATTCATGTTTGCTGCACATGGAAAGCATTTATACATTATATTGAGCAATTGTTAGAAATAGATAAAATGTGCTGAGGAGGGCTCTTTCTGACAGCACACTGCCTTTCCTCCAAATACCTGTGTGTTGACAGCTTTTATAGCTTATCCTAAAGTCTGTGTGGTTAAGGTTAACATCTGCTGTAAGACAGCGCCTGATCCTTTTTGAGCAAGCTATTTAGTTTGCTAACATAGTGCAAGGAGTTCCACGGCAATTTTACTACAGAATTCTCTGGATTGCGGGAATTTTTATTTCTTTTTCTAGTGCAGAGGCAAACCTGCAGCGGAGTCAACATGCAGCCCCACAACTGCTTGTGCAGAGCTTTACACAGCACCAGCTTAGCCAAACATAACTCATTTTGCAGAACATGCTCCCTTTTGGCTGATGCAGCTTTGGATTTCCTTGTGCCTATGCTCTTGTGCAGGAGAGGGTGGGTAGGTCAGATAACTTCAAGGAGAAGGAACTGCTGAAACCGTCACTAAGGTCCCCATAAATATTCCCCATGGACCTCATTACACATTTGAGCAAACATTACCTTCACTCACACAGCTAAATTTCCTGTTTGCTTGGCTGATCAATTCCTCATCAAATTTTAATGTGGGGTTCAGGCCGTCTGTGGTGTTTTAATTAGCCTGAAGATTGCACAGCATTGGAGGCAAAGCTAAGAACCATCGAGGTCTCCTCTGTCTAGATGTAAAGGTGGAAGGGGGTTGGGGAAAAGGAGGAAATGAAGAGGCCAAGAACTAATTAGCTTTTGTTACTAGTTTAAGCCTGCTCTCTAGTGGTCACATGCAAAAAGTCTGTAGAAAATGGTACTGTAAACTGCAGATGAGTTCCTCTCCATCATATATGAGAAAAATATATGCAATATACATCATACTTATTCCTGCTGCTACAGCTTTCAGCATTTCTTTCCCCTTGTTTTCCTGTGCCTTTTTTTCTTCCCCCATGCCAGAACTTCGTATACTTTTATTGGTACTTTCAGTTTTGGCACGAGAGGATAGTGCATGAACTGCAACTATTTAAAATCAAACACACTTTGCTCTCACCAGCATGACCAGTTTTGAGTGATGAAGAACATACATACACCCTATACACCCTGCTGCCTATAGCCATGAACTACAAATGACTACCTTCTGCCAAGGCACTGTCCAGGATTATTTTGAGCTGCAGCCAGTTGCTGGTAAGCCTGGGAATTTTGCTTTTTATTTAACTGAGTTGAACTTGCGCCCTTCTCTCGAGCAATGAAGACAGTCATATGATTCTGAATTGCAATACAAGCAGGATAAAGAAACTCTGTTTTCCAGCAGTATTTCTCCCACCCTCTTGAAGTAAAGAAGATTCACCAAAGCAGCATTGAAATAGAAGCTTTTTGTCAGTCAGCAATCTCTCAATCAAGCAGCATTGCTGTTTCACAGCTTCCTGAAAAGAACCTGTTCTGTTCCCATTCCCTCCCCAGGACAGCACATGTTCACTGGGCCAGAGCTGTGCAAAAGCCAAGCAGGTTTTACCACCCAACCAGGCAACACTTCTATCGACAGATGCTGCTGCAGCAATGACTCACTTCATCTCAAATCCAGGAACTGCTGCTCTTCCAGTCCCAAGTTTGAGTACCTTGATCTAAGCAGAATTATCCAGCTAAAATCCTCTGAAATCTACCTGATTTTCACTCAGGCTAAAAAACTTTCAGTTACATTAAGATCTGTACAGATGGATTATAAATAAATACATTAATAAAAAAAAAAAAAAGAAAAAGAGGATGAAAAAAAGAAAGGAAACAGATTCCTTATTTCCTTTTGCAGCTTGGAAGTGGTTATTTTAAACATTAGTCTGCACAGTGCGAAAGCAAAATATATGTATTTAAAACAGCTTGTCCTTTCACACAAACAATAAACTACACTGAACTCTGATCTGCTTGAAAATCATAGGTTCTTTGAGATTATAGGGCTAATATCAGCATTTGCAGTACACCTACTTACAACAAACAGAGAATGCAGCATAGAAAGCTACTGGTGCTGTAAGAAATAGTCAGTATCATTTACAGAAAGATAAAAAAGCTACCCAGCAAGTGTATGTTTTCAGCTCAAAGTATGGATTTTAGTTGCACATACCCCTTACTAAATGGCAAGATGTCTGGCTTTATTCTGACAGGCAGAAGATTTGCACTGCTACATGGAAAAGAGCAGAATAAATAGTTAACCTGAGTCTAACCTCCCCACTTGAAACCTAGATGCACTTAATTTAGCCACTACAAATTAATTAGAATTATTAAAATACCACTTAGTACCAAGTACAGGCCGACTGCTAGTATTAAAAACGCACATTAGCTGGTCATCGTAATCACCATGTCTCACAAGGCCTGGACCAGCTAACACCTTTTGTCTTTGCTGGAACTACATATTAAGAGTTTGCAAAACCCACCTCTTTTTCCAGGTAGTGCTGAGGTCTAGATATGAACTCAACATACCTCAGTAGAAAACCTCATCAGTCTAGAAAAAGAAAGCCAAAACAAAGGACAAATATCCTTTATATATGATTAGAAAAAAATTGAGGAAAAAAAGCTTTAGCAAGATCCATTTACAAGGCAAAGAGGTACTTTTATAAGCAAATGCAACAGGAAGGGGTTTCTGCCCCAGTTCTAATTCTTTGCAGTGTTTCTGAGACCTTTATTTGTTACAGATTACGTCAAGCAGTAGCAGCACCATGATCTTGTTTCTCTTTCACAGATAATATTCATCTGTATTTATTTGGATTTTGATCTTTGTAAATAAAAAGGAGCTATCCCCAGGCTTGAGTCGCTTTGTTTAAAAACGAAAAAAACCAACCCACATGAAGTAAATCAATACAACTGTATTAGCTCCAGTACTCTTGAGTAACCAAGTAAGGTGAATCCCACCAAGTCCACCAACAAATTCTTATCCTCACATCAGCAAGTCATTCATCTCCAAGTGTTCTACAAGCCAGACCACATCTCAGAAGCCTTCAAAGCCTGCCCTTTGCAGGTAAAGGCATTCCTGACCCAGAGCCTCCAGAGCGCAGGATTTGGCCCTTTATTTTGATGCTTTGTTCGCACCTCAAACCCTGCCACAACTGCTGTGCATCAACATTCAATAACAGTTCAAGACAAGAGTGTTCAAATACAGGTTCTCATAGATACTGGAAAGGTAGAATGGTTTGGAGTTGTTTTAGTTGGTAAAGGGCAGAGAGAGCACTCCATCTCTTGCAAATAATCCTATGGGATGCTTGAGATGCTTTAGTCCCATGCCTTTTTGCCAGCTAAGTGATCAGAAGCTATATGCCACCCATATCAGAATTTCTGGTAGTGATAAATACAATACAGACAGCATTCACTGCCTATGCTCTATCATTACAAATACTTTAAACTGAGAAGTAACCCCTTCCTCTAGCTCAGATCTCAGGTGCGGAGAGAACTGAGGCAAGATTCAGCCCCACAAACCCAGAACAACCATCAGGCTAAAGTAGGTGTCATTTACAGCAGGCAGCTTTCATTTCCAAAGGGTTTCCACTGTCAGGAGCTCTCCCCAAATCAATGGTATCAATCCCACTTGTAATTTTACAAACTTCAAAGGGTTAAGACAGCAAGCGCATTTATTGACTGGTGCTTCATGGTGGGTTCAGTAAAGCATGACTGATTAGAGCCCAGTTCTAAAGAGCCCAGCTTTGTGAAGCTGGAATAAATGGGAGACTGTCAATAACTCAGATCCAGGCATATTGACATAGTTTACAGCCTCAATAGGCAATTAACACTTTACAGTGGATATTACCCAGTGGCCTCCCCATGTTTTGCTGCACATTTTCTGCCGTCAGCTGCAATATTAAAGGTTTGGAATAAAAATGATATTGGACAGACAGCACCTTTGTTCAGCTGCACAGAAATGTCTTTAACATCTGGGAGAGATCACGGTTTCATTCCTCTTTATTCACTCTCTCACACCCCTTGTCTCACTTTCTCTGTCATTTACAGTTTCTACCCTGCATTGGTGAACTCAAGAAACTCTCTTAACTGAGTAATTAAATCTGTTACATGCCAAAACTCCCAAGGGAAACCCCAACTGAATGACAACCCCAGCCTTTTCTCCTACCAGGGGAGAGCCTGAGTGAGTTCACAAATGAATGCCTCTTTGCAGACAAATTGTACTGACAAATAAATGAAATTCAGGCAGCAGCATTTGAAACAGAAATTTCTGAAAAAAGGTTACATTCAGCTCACAATCACCTTTTCAACCAGGTTCAAGCCCATGTGCCACATTGATCGGGACAGAATTGCCATACAGCTTCCCACTAGTTGTGCATTCACAGAAGAAAAGAGGGAGGAAAAAGGGCCAGAAAATCAGAGAACCCCAGACTGGTTTGTGTATAGGGATCCTTTCTGGAAGGGACCTTAAAACTCCTCCAGCTCCAGCCCCTGCAGGGACACCTTCCATAGAGCAGGATGCTCCAAGGCCCTGTGTCCAACCTGGCCTTGAGCACTGCCAGACACGGGGCAGCCACAGCTTCTCTGGGCACCCTGTGCCAGTGCCTCAGCACTCTCACAGAAAAGAGCTTCTGCCTAAGAGCCCATCTCAATCTTCCTTCTTGCAGGTTAAAGCCATTCCCCTTGGCCTGTCCCTACAGGCCCTTTTCCAAAGCCCCTTTCCAGATAGCCTGTCAGCCTCTTTAGGTATTGCCAGACTGGATTTTTTCTTGGTTTTCAATGTATTTAGCACTAATGAAATATGCTGGCTTAACTCTTTGATGCCACTCGCATAGCTGTTTTGTTCAGTCCTTTTGCACCAGCATCATCTGAGGACAAAGCACCAAGACACCATCCTGGTTCTGAGACTGGCACACAGGGACACCTACACCAGCAAGAGGTGGCCAGAGAGGCCCAGGGAGACAGCAGAACCAAAGCAGGCTTACAACAACATTTGGCATGAGAGCCCATATAGGATCGAGGCAATCAGCAGGAAAGGGTGAGTTCTACTCCTCCACAGTGAGGTTGCAGCATTCTTCAAGGCATGCACATGGAGGCGAGAGTGAAGAGGACTTTATTCTTTAAGACTACACAAAGTTACAGGCTCTGAATGAAAGAGAAAATGCATCATCCTTGATTCATACAAAGATTCAAGTGAAATCACACAAAAATGTAACACAAGCCATAGGATTCCCACAGGCACCGTTTTCAGCAAGAGAGAGAAATAACTTTGCCTTACTGTGTCTTGCAGAGGATTCTCTTTCTTGCCTTCCTTTTCCTTTTAAGTGATGAAAACTCTGTGGATCACAGATTCAGTGGCTGTGAGGAGCAATAGAGAATTGATCTTCATTTATCCCATGTCCTGTAGAACAGACTCCAGTGGAATTTTCCTGGAGCAGGCGAAATACAAACCCAATCCCCAACTGCCAATATTTCACTTACCTGAAAAGTATCAAAGACTCGTAAACTATTTTAAAATCATGTATTTGGTCCTCACTTTTCTGATTAGTGAAATACTACATTGATTGTTGCTTGTTTTGGATGGACTGCATTTACCAAATAATTGAAATTGATATCCTGTATTTACATGCATCAGATAGATTGGCAAATACATTTTCTATCAGGAGCTTCCATTTACTTTTTAGACTGGAAAATTTGGAATTATACCCTGTTTAATGGAAATCTCAGTCAATAATAATGAAAGACAAGGTCATCAGGTTTAAGAGGAGGAACAGTTCAGTTTTCAAGGATGCCTAGAGTAACATAGAGCCTTTAGTTGCATTTCAAAGGCTTCCTACACACTCAGCATCTGCCAAAGACATTTAAATACAGGGCTGGACAAGCTGGGTCCTAAGCCAGAGGAAACGCCAGCACTAAGCTACAGCCATGCTGATAGGGTACAGCACTTCACCTATGCACATTCCTGGGAACTGATACCTCTGGAAAGCCACTGATACATTTGGTGTTCCAGCCCACTCAGCAGTAGCCCAGGGGTCTGAATAGGCTCTGCAATGAGCATGTTCAGATACTAAACACACTCTTGAAAACAAACAAACAAACCCCCCTGGGCTTAAATTCTGGAGTCACTTGCATGGTTCCGAAGATTTTACCTCAGAGGTTATTTCAACTGAGGGATTTTACCATAGCAGAAAACCAGATTCATAGACCAGTAGTAAATGATCATGTGTCTCCCAGTCACAAACCCCTGTTTCATGAAACAAAATAGACAATTAGGAGCAGGATTCAGAGCTGACAGCTGGATGTCTGTAATGGTGCCTTTTGCTTTGGAATTTCTCTTGAGAGAAATAGAAATAGTATAGTAGTTTTCTTCTCTCTCCCTGACCCTCCAGGTATGAGGAATGGAGTAGGTTAGAGATGACATCTAAGAACAGGGTATCCCCCATGCTGAGGGGAGGCAATGGAATTGTAAGTCCATTTCCAAAGGAGAAGAGAATAGTGCAGAACCACAGGGGTGAAACTGCCCATTTCTGTTTGCCATTTCTATGAGCTCAAAAGAAAAAGCATCCCTGGCACTGCTGGGAGAGATGTAGCTGCAAGTTTGCCTAAAGAGACAAGGCACAACCCTGTCCTGAGTTGCATCTTGAAGAAAACCATCACTTCACAAAGCCCTTGTCTTTAACAACTTTCACTGACATACCAGAAATGAAATACAAAAGAATAATGTGAGCTGTATACAAACAAGACCCTTTTTCCCAAGCAGACACAGTCCTGGAGATCTCATGGGCTTGAAATTGCAACGGCACCAAGGCAAAGAGCTTGTAGAAAATAAGATATTGACCAGCCTAAGTGTAGACAGGGAGCTCTGACCTGAAAGAATCATGGTAGTTAGTGCATCCGCTAATGGGAAAAAGAAAGAAGTAATACCCAAACAGAAAATCAATCCCCAATGTGGCTGGGTGTCTGCAGGGAGCTTATCACTTCTGTGGTCCATTTTTCTGGGACCAGGTAATGTCCCCATCCTGTTTTGCAGAGGCAGCCAGCCCAGTCTGGCAGCCTGAGCTGTGACCCTTGTGTGGTATTCTGCCAGGCAAGGACATCTGGCAGCTCTTCTGATCTGAAGTCCTGTGGTTTCCTTTGTGATGTGGCAAAGCACATGGCCCCCAGTACATCTGTGTAATTAATGTGAGGGGAAAATATGAGCAACAACAGAAAAAGAAAAAAAAAAAAAAAAAAAAGAGCTCTCAAAGAACAGAATCTGTTCAGGGTCAGCAGAAGGTCTGATAGAGAAAAGATGCAGCACAGAACCACAGGATGGGTTTGCCTCCATATGCTGGAGTATTCAGGAGATGAGAAGTGCTCGGATTGCACCCCACACTACTGAATTAGTTCCTCTCTCTTGGAACATCTGTTTTACCAGTTGCTGATAGTCTGCAAGCCCAGCAAAGCAAGGACACTCTGTATTTACATGTAAGGTCTCAGCTGAACCAAATAGCAGTATAGAAACAAGAATAAAATAATCACCGTCCTGCTGCAGCCAGCAGGAGTTACCATGTCTGCAGAACTTCTTTAGCACTACTTGTTGCATTTTGCTATACTGGGTGTTTTCAACATTTCCCTTCAGTAAGTGGCAGGCCGACATAATGGGGACAAGTGTCCTGTCAAGGCCAGCAAGAGGTTCAGCTGCATTCAGGTCTGTGGCTCTTGAAGAGCAGAGCTGCCAAGCAGAGTTCCTTGCAGTGACTGCAGTGATGCTGTGCAAAGAGAGCCCACTTCAAGTGGGACCCAGGAGGGAGCGAGAACAGCAGGGGACAGGCACTCCCGAAGCCAGAGGGTCACTTCTGAGCCCCACTCCGCTCAAATCCTGGTTCTTTGCAATTGTACTCTTTGAAAAAAGCAGAAAGAAAAAGAAGCCTTTTTCTCTTAATGGAGAGAGGGAAATCCTGAAATTCAAAAGAAACTTCTAATGTGAATTGCAGTATTAATAAAAGCCTGTTATCAGGGAAGTGTTGTATTAATTTCTTCCCTCCTAAACACACTGAAGGTCACAAGTAGGGGACAAATTTCCATGTTTTATATTAGAAATTCCCTTGTGCCACCCTCCTTCATGGGGATTTCATTTGTATTTGTGAAATTCTGAGTGTCATTCCATGGCATTAATGGATACTTAACATGCTACCAAGCACTTTTTGGTAAGCCTTTATTTCAGATTTCCCATGATTATGAACTCATTTTACATTGGAAGTGATAGTCCCACTTCCAATGAATTCATCTGGTATTAACATGCTTCTCCCAAGGGTGGCCATAGGTGCTCAAGTGCAATTTAGCATTAGTTAAATGAGAGTTAATTGACACTAAAAGTGCCACTTATTTTCTAAGTGATACATTAGCATCCACACACACAAAGGAGGACAAAAGCCAGCCAGAAGAGTCCTATTGTAAAATAACTAAGAGATCTGTTCTCCACATGTAAAGTTTGTTTTGATAACAAGGGTGGCTTTGAAAGCACTGGTTGGGTGGGTGGATATTGCAGGTATCAAAGTGCAAGAACCTGGTGCGAAAGAGGGGAGGAAAGAGTCAAAATTCCAGGGGAAAGGAGACAAGCCCAGAACAGCAAGAAATTATTGCCTGATCCCAAACAGACAGAGATGATGTGGCCACTGTTAGGCCAGAAGTTCTGAATGGGTAGTAAACATTGGTATTTTGTCAATGACTACTTAGAAGAAGGTCTTATATGAGTTAAACTAGTTTTTATTGTAAGTACTATTATCATTGGTCACCTGAGACAGTAATAACACTGAGCCTATCTATGGTTCATTTGCGTCTTTCATGAAATAGTCCTTAGAAATATTCCAGTACTAAATCAGAATAGTTTTAAGGTTGATAATAGAATGTAATACTTTGAACTAGTAGAGGAGGAAGAAAGGATGTTTTTCCTTAGTATTCAAATTCAAGCGAAAGCAAAAAACAGTGAACCTTGTGAATCGTTTTACCAAGAAATAAATCACTGAAACAAGTGTGATCAAGGGGCACAAGCTTCTTCACTTTATATTCCATAACTTCAGAAGTTCAGACACAAGAAACCAAAACACGCAAGTTCTGCAGCAGGAAAACTCCAGGTTCTACAGAAGCTGCTTTAGTGAGCAGCACTGTCAGCTCACCCTAAGGTTTGTCCCAGCCAAGCAGCATATGCCAAGTACTGATGCAAAATGTCATTCATGCTTACTAGCCAGCCTCTTACCAAAATTACACTTTTCTTCTGAAATTAGAGGCAAGCTGCAGTTCATCATGTGTAATGCTCTAAAATTTAAGGGATTTGTTCACCCACTAGTAATACAGGCATCCTCCAAGTTCTCAGTCCTGCATCAGATCTGATATGCTACAGCACTCACTACAGTAATGGAAATGTAGAACTAGGAGATGTAAGACCAGAGCCTATTTTATGATTTTGCCTTAAGAGATGCTCTGTAGCGTCATTCCTTTTGTATGTGAAAGACAAGCATAGATGCAGACTGACATTATTTCCCATCAAGGGGAAACCCCACCGTATATATATATATATATATATATGTATATGAAAGAGGATCAGCAAGGGGTGCTGTGGTCAGGCAGGAGGAGCAGGGAGCAGTGGGGATGTGGCTCTCAGCAGGTCACAGGGAGCAGATGAAAGGGAGATGCAAAGGCAGCAGAGAGCTGTATGAAAGAGAGCAAGGCAGGGCCACACATTTTGCTGCCTATTTGATCTTTACCTCAGTTGGCACCAGACTCCAAAATGCCTTACTACAGCTCTGTTCCTCTTTCTGATGTAGGTAAGCATATAGTCCAACAGAGCATGTTAAAGCAACTTCATAAACAACCTGAAAAGCAAGTAACTGAGGGCACTATACTGTTAAAAATCTACTTTCATGAGTTTAAGGTAATTAGTTCTGGGAGAGGATGATAGAGCTGTGAAAGTTGCTGCAAGTGACAGCAGTAAAACTCCTGACACAGATATGGTACAGACTGCATGACCAAATACCTCCCATGTTTCAGAAATCACATTGTCAACTTTTCCAGGCCTTGAAATTAGCTGAAGTAATCAGGAGCTATTGGAAGTAAGCAGCAGGCATCCTGTTGGATTGCCTTTCTCTTTCACTGCAAGAATCTCTGGTCATAGCTTAAAAAAACCCACACCTGCAATAGCTTTCAATTGAGTTTCCCTTTTGTCTGTGTCCAAGGGGCAGCCTACCAAAACTGATGCAAAAATCAAGGTTCCTGGGCATTCTGCAACACTTTCCCAGCACCTTCTTAGCCTCAGAGAGAAGCATAGTGAATGGCCTTGACTTCAGCCCAGGCTGGCTTAGTTCTAGGCAGAACAGGTCTTCCCTCCTCTTGCTTCCATCAGAAATGCTGAAACTTTGACACTGTAATTTGGATTTTTCACCAAAACATGTCTTGCTGTCTTCCATTTTCTCAGATCTCTGTTGTGGCATGGGAGGATCAGAAATTAGTGTAATCTCTCTCTGAAACAGGCTCATTTTGGCTTGATTCAGGTGACAGCTCTGAGAACTGGATCCTTGCTGGTTAGGATATGTCAGAAAAGCATGGATCTTTGCAGAAGATCCATGAGATACTCACTTCTTAGGGTCATCTCATCTGTCTCCTACAGCTGTGTTACCAGGCAGCAATCTTCTTATTATCCCTTTACACACAAAATGTAGCACCTAGAGGAATTTCCACTGCACTTCTCAGTCCTGTGTGAGCCCACAACAAAATGACAGGAATTCTTGGAAACCACCACAAGTAGCTGAAATTTCAGCCATCATTTGCAAAACTTCTGTTTGCTTAAACTAAGAATCACTAAAAATTAACCCAGCGGTGGGTTTAGCTACAAGGCTGACCCAAAGGGAAATGCATCCTCTCCACTTCTGGGTCCTAAAGAGTGCATTGTTGCTAGTAGGAATAAAGCCATTTCTACTTGAGGGCACACGAACCTGCCTTCCCATTGAAGATCTAACCTCACAACACCATGAGCAGTCCTGTCTGAGGACCCAAATTGTCAGGTCAGTTCACCGAGGACAGATTTTTGTCCCTGCAGTATTGCAGGCAAGATCTTTCAGAAAGACGATGGCCGCTTCCAGCATTTTGTTTCCATGCAGACACAGGATAACACCTCTACACCTGAAGAACAGCCTTCCTGCAGGACAGGTCACTCCAGGACACCAGAGGACACGTCAAGAACCTTGGGCTCCCCAGGCTGCTGAGGAAAGGCAGCCTCTCCACACATCTCCATAGCCTCAGGAGAGATGCTCAAAGCAAGCACATGACTTCTGCAGAAGGTAGCACAGGATGAAGCCTCTTCTGGTTAACTGTGAAGGTCAGAGGTGTCCCGATGAACAGGAGTTTTCCTCCCCCTCTGGCCCTGCACCTGGTTTTCTCCATTTGCCAATTATCAAGTGAAGCATAGCAGTAAATCATCAGCACATCAGAGGCAAGTCCCCCTGCAATCACAACATCCTCTTTCAGAGGAAAACACGCATGTTCCAGAGTCAAATTGCTGCATGCTCACACAAGGACATACCTTGTTCTCTTTCCTTCTGTTTCCGACTACTTTCAATGCTCTTGCCTGTTCTGCAGTATCTTCAGACAACATCTCTGTGGCAATCACCACTGATTTTTTCACTTGTTTTGGGCTTTTTAGCACTCAACATCCTTGAGCAAGTACCTAAGCAGGTCTATTACATTGACTCACACATACTGGTTCCAAAACTCTCTTATTCCTCCACAGAAGTTTAAAATAGAAAAGACAGTTTATCGAGACAGACAGGTTGGTGGACAAAAGCCCAGGAGTGACAGAACCACAGCACCAGGGTTGTTTACTAACATGATGCAAGTATTGAAACTTCTTTAGTCTCTGAATTCTTTACCTTCTACCCACAAACCTTACTTTAATTCAATGATCCTGGCTGTATTTAGTCTATTTTAGATACAATATACAAAGAGATAGATCTTACAAAGAGGGGATAATTTAACAGAAATCTTGCTGCCAAAGGGCATAATTATAACCAAGCACTTTAATTGTTCACCAGGTCTTGATTTGGCCTCCAGGTCTGGCCTTTTTTCTCTGTCTACAGGCTTTGTGTACACAATTGGCACATGTGGAGATGTCTCATGTCTTTCTTCTAAAGGTAACAAAAAAATGGAGTGGAGCCTCCAGTTCAATTTTGTTTTCTCTTTGATGGTGAATTTTTGAAAGAAATTGATGGCTGACTTTAAATATGTTTCTTTTGTCTTCTTTTTTTCATGTAGCCTCTTTGTGGTTCAATCACTGTGACATCCCCCTGCAGATAGTGTTGGTCAGGGAATCTGGTAATACTTAACAAAACTAAAAGAAAATAAGAGGATCCTGTTTGCAATGCAGAAAGGAATTAAGGAACATGGAACACACACGGCAATAAAGTTACTGAAGGAATAGTGTTCATTAAGAAAGACAAAGCACAGCAGGGCATGCATTCCCAGCTCTATGCTGCCCTGTATCTTACGCAACATCAGGTATTGAAGGGCTAATGCTGTAGCGTAAGGCTGCAGGCTGGGAGCCGGGGTAACAGAGTACTGATGAGTGGAAAGCCCTAGATGCAGTATCTCACTGCTCTTCCAAATTCCAAATCAACCCTTGATTAAATTAAAGTTTCACAGTTGGCTGAACAAATAATTCCCAACAACATTCTCAGCCTAAACTTGCTCCTCAACATTATTCTAGTACAGTATTTTGTACATATGAATTCGAGATTGGTTGAAGAATGGCCCTCTGTCAACATTTGCTGCTCTAAGAGATCTGTTAAATTCTGACTGGCTGATACGGTTTTGTCTCCAGTTTTGGATAGGTTCCTGTACAAAACAGAGCAACATGGGGGACTCAACCATCCTGTTCTCATGGGACACTTCAGCCATCCTGATATCTGTTGGAGGGACGGTACAGCCCAGCACAAGCAATCCAGGAGGTTCCTCGATTGAGTGGACTCAACTTCCTTATGCAAGTAATAGAGGAGCCGACAAGGAGAGGTGCCATGCTTGACCTTGTGCTCACCAACAGGGAAGGGCTGGTTGGA
>JAOEHY010033023.1:0-14990 GCA_025447955.1 Psilopsiagon aurifrons
GAGCTCATCTCAGTCTCCCCTCTGGCAGTTAAAGCCATTCCCCTGTCCTGTCCCTCCATCCCTTGGCCAAAGCCCCTTTCCAGGTTTCTTGTAGGCCTCCTTTATTTAAGAGTGAGAGACTGATACCTCCCCATTCCTAACACAGCCAGACCTGAAATGGTTGTTCCAAGAAAGGGGTTGTATTTGCATGACAAAGCTGTATCAAGATATTACAGGGTGTGGACAAGCTCATAACATGAAGTATCAAATGTACAAATCAGTCTTTTGCTTGGTGGAAGGTTTCTCTGTGTCTTGGAGGCTTCAGAATTGCTCAGATGCCTTTTGGTAAAGGCTTTACAGAAGCCAGTCATGGCACATAGGGTGCCAAATAAGGGACACCTTAAGAGGTGCAGGATGAGCGATCTCTCAATCTCTGCCTTTACTAAACCTGAGGTGTAATGTGTCCCACTCAGTATTTAAGCAGGTTTTATTTTGTCCTTCTCAAGCTTCTGTATCTCACATGGGGTGGGCAGTACTGCAGAAACGTATACACAGATAAAGATTTCCAGTTCCTGTAATAGCTGTGGTTCTTCAGTGCAGAGTGACTTGGGGAGGGTAAAACTCACCGTGTTTCACAGCATCTCATGACACGAGTGCAAACCCATCTGTGTGCATCTCAGGCCTGGGCTCAGTTTCCTGGGGGAAGGAGGTGTTGCACATAGCTGTGTCGCTGAGAGAGCCCCTGACCTCTGTGCTCCTCAAAGCCTCCCGTGTCTAATCAGGGGACACAGGAAAACAACCCAGGTCGTAGGAGTGCCTCCTGCCTCCCATTTCCAGTGCGACAGGACCAGTGGGGTTATGTTTTCATTATTGCTTGTGACTCTGATGCTCTCAGCTCTTTGGAGGTTAAGTCAAGGTCCTGGCTTTGAGATTCTGTTGTTGTAACCTTTCACGGGCAGACACTTCATATGATATCTAGCAGGCAGGCTGTGGCCAAGAAAATGCCATGCTTTGCCTGAGCTGCAAGTGAGCCAGAGCTCTGGCCATGGCAGTGAGGCTTTGACTAACGAGCAGCAGCGAGCATGTTATGTTTTGGCAGGCACTTTACTTATCAGATTGATAGAGGAGGCTGTAAGCAATTGCATCTGGATTTGAATGGGTTACCCAGCCTGCTAGCCTGCTTGGGATTCATGCCAAGGGAAAGCAGAGGAGTTGTGAGGAGAATACCCAATTTCCCTCTGTGAGGACTGATTTTAGTTTAATGCAGCCTCCTCGCCCTTAAATCCAATTAAAGGCCTGTATTATGTCAGTGGAAATTTATGCCAATCCTAATATAGTCTAATAAGCCTTAAAATAGCACTTTGCTAGTGAAAAGCCCTGTGGTTTAATTTGATTCTGAGCCTAATAACAGGCTTAATATGAGGGAATTGGCCCCTTTTACTTTTCTAATGGGGCTCCACATGCATGCTCCCTTTTTAGGAACAAAAAGGTTTTCTCCAAAGCATGGACAGGAGATGGCTCACCTCAGCAGGTTGCCTCTTTTCCTCTTGCTTCATTTGCTGGCCGTGGAAAGTCTCTCTAAAGACATCCCAGGCTGGGTTCTGTAATGCAAAGCAATGAGCAGCAGCCTGCAAAGAGTCTGTTTTCTCTTTCAGGTTTTCTATGCCTGACCTTTCTTTAGTTGCTGTGGACAAAAGCATCATCTTGACTATCACTAAGTCCCAGTGCAGGATATGACTTTCTGCTACAGTTGCATATACAGGCCTGCTTTGTGCTAATGCTTTCCACTGACAGTTTCAGAGACACAGCCCTTCCTATCTGTCCACTCACCTAAAACTTGACTTCCCTTCTCTCATTCCCTGCATCTCAATTACTACACCATCCTCTTCATGAAGCCTGAAAGATGCCACCTTGTGCTGCTCATGCATGGTTGTCTGTCTCTGTCCATGGCTCTAGCTTTGCCCTTACGCTGGCCCCATTCTCTTTCAGGGTTTCCATCACTAAACCCTCCCTTTATTTCAGTGTTGCAGTGTCAGTGAACAGCCCATGGTGCCCTCTTACATTGCTTATTTGGAAAATTGTTGTTCTTTTCCATAAATTTAGGATATTTCATAATGTCAAACAACCACATTATTGTCCCACAAATTGCTCTCTGAACTTCCTCCGCTGGGATAACTATATATACATACATCTATGTCCTTTAAGCTTGGTAGACCACAGTCTCCTGCTCCTCCAAGCATTAGCAATCCATACAGTTCTAAAGCCATAGAATATCTGAAGTTGGAAGGGACCATTAGGATCATTGAGTCCAACTCCCTGCTCCTCTCAGGACTACCTGAAACTAAACTGTCTCACCTTGAGTGCTACCCAGATGCTCCTTGAACTAACTTACAGGCTTGGCAAGACTTCCTTTCCTTGTATGGTGTTATCAGGATATCAGGACTGCAATGCTTAGACAAGGAGGATGCTTTGAAGGGACTTATTTGGGTGAGGATCTGATCTCCTCCAAGACACAAGTTATGCAAACAGCACATGGCCATGTGGGAATGATGCTCTGCTGCCTATGCCCATGAGCCAAGCTTATGGGCGCAGGCATGAGTAGGAGCATTCCCTTAAAGCCCAGGAGAAGAGCAAGGCCTTATTATTCCAAGAACATCTTTCCAAGATCCATGTTTCCTGATGCTAAACTATTTGCTCTACCCATCTGCTATGAGGCAGCGTCCTGATTTGAAGAGGAAGCTGCCAGCTTCAGCTGCATACACTGCTCTCCTTCACTCCCGGTCCTGAGCTGCTGCTCAGCTTTACTGCACACTGCTAAACAGCTGCTGCTCTGCAGCCCAGAGACAACTGCATTTCAGTGGTGGGTGGAGTAATTTTGATATAGCACTTACTAAAATGCGTTGAGATAAAAGCCTCAGCAAAACATAAAAGGCCCTTTGTACTTGCAAGTTGTAGCCGTTATGTTTTGATTGGGAACTGTAGTAAACAGAGGTCCTTAAAGCTGCCTTCAGAAAAGAAAAGAAGACAAACAGACTAATTCTACCCCCAAATAAGAGAGAGCACAGATTTCGAGGAGTACCTAATAGATTTAGGTGCCTAAGTCCTTTTGAGTCTCGTAGTCTGACACCCCAGCTGGTGCTGAAGGCAATAAACCCTCCCCACCAGGTCCGATTCATCCTTGGGTTACTCTCCTGGCATCAAACATTCCTGCTGGCAGGAAATTTGGCCCAGGGCCCTGCAGCTCTACAGTCCCAGGCAGCAGTTTGTGTCTTGCAGGACTTCTTATTTGTGTTGCTCTTTCGTAAGGAATAGGGACAAGGCGACTTCATGCTGCCACTTCTTTATCCCCTTCACTCCCCACCCCAGCCCGGTCCCCCATTTACCTAGGGGCAGACTGGTCGGTTAAGAGAGCTTTGTTAATGCCGTAATCCTCACGTGTGCTCAGCTTCACAAAGCTGCCACTTTCTCACCCCGGCCGTGCTCGCGGATCCGTAATGTCCCGTGTCCAATCGATTGCTGCACTCGCTCTGGCTGCTGCCTCTGAGCAGTTTCTCCAGCAAGGGCCAGATTGCTCTGGCAAGCTCATCCATCCTTCAGGGGTGGGGGCAGGAGGCGAAGGGGTGGGGGATGGATGCCTGAGATTGGACATTTGGGATTGGGGAGGAGGGAGAGATGGCAGGCAGCAAGGAAAGGAAAGGCTGTGGTAGTGCAAGAGTGGTGGTGAGGTGGTGAAGGGCATGTGATTGGCATAGAATCAGAGAATCAGAGAATGGTTTGGGTTGGAAAAGACCTTAAGCTCATGCAGTTCCAACCCCCTGCCGTGGGCAGGGATGCCTCACACCAGATCATGTCTCCCAAGGCTCTGTCCAAGCCGGCCTTGAACACTGCCAGGGATAGCACGTGCTTCTCTGGGCACCCTGTGCCAGCACCTGATCCCCCTCACAGGGAAGAACTTCTTCCTTATATCTAACCTCAGTCTCCCCTGTTCAAGTTTAAACCCATCACCCCTTGTCCTATCGCTGAGGTACCTGATGAAGAGTCCATTTCCAGCATCCCTGTAGGTCCTCTTCAGATACTGGAAGGCTGCTCTGAGGTCTCCAAGCAGCGTTTCTTAACTCCAAAGGTAAATGTTCTTCCCTGGTGATAGCAACTCCAAGCCAGGTCTCAGGGAGCACACAGCATTTAATTGCACTGCTCTTGATTCCTATTGAATACTCAGCTGATACTTTCTTACTTATGCCTCAACCCCACCCAATTCATTCTGACGCCCCAAACTCTTGGGCAACCTCAGTGGCCAAGTACAGACAAATGAAATAAATCTGCTGAAGGTTGTATTTCCACTCCCTGCCCCCAAGTCTGCAGTTTCAGGTCTCAGGCTAATCCTTCCCATAGCTCAGGACAGGCAGGGCTCCAAATTGTCTTGGGCCTAGAAATGTCTTTAGATCCAGGGACATGAGGAGATGGGGAAGTGGAAGTTCTCTGACCTGAAGGGCTGGGTCTGCATTAGGACATACCGCGTTTATTTCTAATAAGGAAAGCTCCTAAACTCTAGATATAAAACCGTAGGAGTTTTTTATGCATTGCAAAGCTGTTCTGAGCTCTTTTCAAGGTTTTTATGTTTCTTTCTGTGCTCTGCCCACTTAAGCCCAGGGTGAATCAGACATCTGGTTTCACAGAGGATAAGAATACAAATCCCTGTAAATTGCTTTACGAACTTCCTGAAAGGTCTCTAAAGTTTCTTACATGGCTATGCCTTATAGAGTCAAGATAGAGGGATGGGAGAAGCAACGGGGAAAGAGCTTCATTTCTTCATTCCTCATGTTAGGAAAGTGCGCTCTTATGTTGCTGCAGCTTTGTATAGCACTACAACTCACGTATGAGAGTGTGTATGTGTGCACTTCCCCTGCGATGATGTGTTCAGGTGTAGGCTTCAGGGTACTTCTCCTTGGGGAAAGGTGGTACGTACTCAACCAAGCATGGTTTGGAGTCTTTTCCTCCCACTTTAGATCTGAAGCTGGGAATCTCCTCTGTCCCTCACCTACCTGTGTTCTGCCAAGGCTCACGAATGCAGACCATCATAAAGGTTGACATGCCCATGGAACACCCAGCAGTGCAAGTGTGATCACACTACCAAACAGTGCATTGACTGGGATAGACAAATATTTAGCTGATATAAATAGGAAAAATCACACTGAAGTCAGTCCATTGATTTATCCCCACAAAGGGTCATGGTCTTCTGGTTTGGGGAGACTAATCTCATGAGGAAACATCTCATTTGCTCCCTGTGGATGCCAATGGGCATTCAGGCTGAATCTACCCTGGTTGGCTGCACTCTGAGCCTCATCTCAGAGGCATTCTTGGGGGAAGCATCAACTTGCCCCCAAATATCTCTGTTCCTATAGCACTCACTGCCTATCACTGCTCTCATTTAACACCAGTCCTTCCCTTAGAGGGTTTTGACATGGAAACCCTTTCCCTCTGTAATTTGCTCTCTTGCAGCATCAGATCAACCCTTCCTAGTCTTGTCAGGAAGGCTTCCCAGGCAGATGCATGGCCAGGGGTTACTCATTGCTTCAGGGGTTACTCAAGGCCTCAGGAAATTGTCTTTAAAACCAAACACTGCTGTCATGTCCTTCTCCTGGGACATTTTATAACAGTCACTGACTGGTAAAGGAGAGATGGGGCTAAGGCTGAAACTTGGTATGGATTTGATTACCTTAAGCAGCCTGGTGATATTGTCTGGACCACCTACTTTTGTACATCTTTGCCTTTTAGGGCTGTGAATATTTAATTATAACTAAATGTAGAAATATTCATGCATTTAGGTTGGGGGGGCTTTGGATCTCATTGGGATTTGTGTTTAATTAGGCAAACAGCAAGTTCGTAACTTCATATGTTGAACCCCAGTACGACTTTAAGGGTAATAATCTGTCTGATAAAAATGGATTTCCCCACAGATAGCATTTAACTAACCCACGGTGCTTATAAAATGACGGGAATTTCGTATGTAGCAAACAGTGTTTGTTGGTAGAGTCATCTCACAGGTAGAAGAGAATTTCCTTTAAAGAAAAGATCTTATAGTCACGATCAGAGAGAAAAGAAGTTGTTAGGTTTTTTCCTTGGTGACTTTAGATACAATTTTCTGGTTGATAGGAGGGACGATACACGAAGCAATAGTTCCCTCTATAAACCTTTCATGGAATGATGAAGCAGCGCTGAAAGCCAGTGGCTGTCTGGGGTCATTTGCTGTGAACCCCCTTGGGTTCTGAAATCATGAATCAGGCATCAAAAAATCAGCAGGTTTATGTATTTGAACTGTTTGGATTGTGTTGTGGTTTCTCTGTGCCAGATTTCCAGTCTCTCTCCTGTGTCTTCTTTCTCCTTGTACTCTGAAACCTCTAAATCAGTGTTTTCTGTGTCGGGTAGCACGCACAAAATCAGTGATTGTTTCAAAACTGGCCCTCCTCATTTTGAAGGGTGTTAGGTCATAGTTCCAGGTTTTCTCTCATCCACTTGGAACTTCCTTTAAGTGAACACTGGGATTCCAAGTTAATCTCTTGAATCCAGAAGCTGGTGACTCCTCAATAAACCCTAAGCTACTGTGAAAATCTCCCTGAAATCAAGCGGATGGACAGGCAACAGAGCATGCTATGCAATGCCTTGGACAAAGCCAAGCTTGTTTAAAGGCTTCAGGTCAGTCCTTGCCCTAGTGATGGTTTAGTTACCATAGAGACAACCAGGTCTCACTTCATCCTTCAGCACTCGCGCTATTCAGTGATGACCCCTCCACATTAAAGTTTGAGGGGTTTGGATCGTTCTCTTTTTTTATCAGTGGTGTAGCGTGCCGTCTAACCCTAGTTGTACCTCTGAGGAAGGAAAAGAAAGACAAAAAGCCAACCTACGTTTGTGTATAGGCCAATTAGCCAATGTGGTGACATGTAGGAAAATGAATTAACTATAGCTTTGTCATGTCAGCATTATTTATCTTGTATGAGCTTTGCCCAGCTCAGCTGTGGATCAGCAAAGGAGTGCTTTTACTCCTTCATCCTCTCCTTGATGCTGGCTTTATTTTTACCTATCTATCCTTCCTTCCCTTCATACAGGTCCTTTGGTCTGCCACACCATCATTACTAAATCCTTCTCTTCTGCTCTAAACCAGGAGGGTTTTCCAGATCAGATGAGGGGCCGGTGAGGAGATGCCCTCCAGGAGCTGAAGGAGGGGGTCTTCCAGCTGTCATCTTCCCCATCTTTATTCTCTATTCCTGGGTTTATGAAACCGTTCTGTTGGGTTTATTTTCTCTGACTAGCACAAAAAGTAGGTGCTGAGACTGGAAGAGGCCTCTTACCTTAACCCCCTCCTTCTTTTTCCCATGCATAGTTTCCTAAGTCTGTCCCCTCTTTCACCTGCTGCAGAAGAGACTTTCAAAAGAACTAAATAGCACTTGCTGGCGGGAGGCAGGAAAGGGACATTAAACCAGGATCCAGCCCGAAAGCAACGCGCTGGCATGAAGCCCACAAACACTTCACATTTGAAGCACCAAGTCACAGAGCAGAGGCAAAAATGCATCCTTGTAAAGCTATAGTGAATCTGCACCTGCTCAGAACTGCCACAGCCAGTGCACAGTGACGCTTCAAAGCTGCTGAGAAATCAGATACTGAGGTACCCTTCTCCGGGTGTAAAATCCGTGAAATCTTGCACTGGGGCAGCTGTAGCACTGGCTGATGTGGGAAGCAAGCCTGAAGGATAATAAGTGTATATCCCAATGGCAGACAGTGGCAAAAGAAATCAGAGAATCATAGACTTGTTTCGGTTGGAAAGAACCTTAAGGTCATCCAGTCCCAACCCCTGCCATGGGCAGGGACACTTTTCCACTGGACCAGGTTGCTCCAAGCCCCATCCAACCTGGCCTTGAACACTGCCAGGGATGGGGCAGCCACAGCTTCCTTGGGCAGCCTATTCCAGTGCCTCACTACCCTCACATAAAGAGTAAATTGTCCTGCAGTGAGTTTGTTCTTATATGAGTGTTACTGGATTCCCTGGCTGGATTTTGAGACCATCTTCACTACGTGAATTTCTCCTTCTAATGACTGCAGCCTACAGAGATAGGAGGTCCTATATATGCAGTAATAAATGCACCAGGCTCTTGATTCCAGACGTGATAGCTGGGTGGTTCAGCTGGACTAGTTTTCTCTGTTGTAAATACAGTTAGAAGGTATCTCAGTGGTGTAGGTTAGCCCACCTCAGCTGGCATGTCAGGAGTACGGCAGGGAGCTGTACCAGTGTGGCACGCAGGCTGGCAGCCAGCAGTAAATCTGTTTCAAGCTCTTCTGTTGTTCCAAGTGGTGGCTGAATAACTTCCCTGAATTACCTCCAGCCAATATCTCTTATATGAAAAGGTTATAGAAAGCTTATTATGCTCAAAATTTGGAAGATATGGATTCTCACATCTAAGCATCCATTAGCAACGGGATTAAGGCAACTCTCAGGATCAGATTTCTATAGGGGTAGCTTTATGCAGACATGTAGGAGAAATTTGCTTTGTGTGAATCGTCTCTGATGCATCCGTAGAAGAAGGGAAAATAATATCTGGTAGTTGATGGCAGACATGGGACAGGCATGATTTACTAGATGATCTTTCAGGTCCATTCCAACCCTAACCATTCTGTGATTCTATGGCTAAAGATAAAGTCAAAGCACTGTCAATGTTCCAAAGTAATCTTGAAGAGGAGGGAAAAAATCATCATTTGTAGGTGATTTCCTTGACAGTGTTTAAGGTTGAGTTGAACAGGGCTTGGAGCAACCTGCTCTAGTAGAAGGTGTCCCTGCCTGTGGCAGGGAGTCGGAACTGGATGAGCTTTAAGGTCCCTTCGAACCCAAACCAGTCTGTGATTCTATGATTTCTAGATCCACATTCTAGAGTTCATTTTGGAGAGATCAGGTCTTTGAACGGCGAGATGAATAGCTCTGTCCTCCATGCCTTACCACTAACTCCTTGCCACAAGACTGCTGAGTGGGCATTTCAGTGGGTTATTGTTTTAAATGTAATGCTATTGTTAATACACCAGGTAAAATGTCACGGCAGCACTTTCAAAGGCGGCTAGCACAGAGCTGCTGCTGTATAATAGGTGATACTGCAGAAGGTTTCATAGATGACCTCTCTAAGTCTATTTACACCATGACCCATTCAAAAGCACATTGAACAGCTGCTCACAAATAGGTTTTCAGTTTAGTATGAACAAGAACCTGTGCAGCTGGATCCCATGAAGGTGAAATAACTCACCTTTGCCCAAATGTTAGAAATGCTTTAAAGATAACCAGTTAAGTCAATGAACCAATTACTCTGTGGTTGCACCTCCAGAAGGTAATTCAGATCTGAGTGTGGAGATGTCTGCCTATTTTCTGTTCACTAAATGAGAAGCCTAAGGTGACTTAATTCCCAACTCAGCATCACAGTAACTACCTAAAGCTCTTTGGGGTGAAGGCAAGCCAGTAACAGCTCTGTTTTTTCCCCAAGATCAAAATCTGACTTTGAGCCAAAAGTCTGTGTTGCTTTCAATGTTAACTGTGATAGATTCAAACCAGGCCCCCAGAATCTCCAGTCCTTTAGTTTTGAGGACCTTTCAACCATGAACTAGACAATTTGTCTCACCACTGCCAAGATGATGTCTGTCCTCCACCAAAATCCATCATCTAAACTGCCACCAATCTATTGGTGTCTGTGATTTGAACTTCCAAAATTTAATCCCTACTATTATTATTCCCTTTTGAGCATCCAGCCCTTGAGATGACTTCAGTCCTATTCATGTTTGAAGGTATGATTGCTGCGTGAAAAGCTGAATTTAGCTGTAGGGAAGGGGGAAAGCAGCAGAGACCTCTGCCTGGCCTGGTGGCTAGTATATATGTGCATGGACTCCATAGGGCCTGTGCTCTGGAGGTCCACCCAGGCTGGTTGACCCATTGCTTTGACCTGATCTGGGCAGATGAAAGTTGTGTCTTCGTGGTCTTTTGCAGACATCTCTGGTCTCATTATGTTTGTGGTCCAGGCAAATTGCACACCAGCCTCTACAAATTGGAAGCCATAGAGTGGTGATGGTTTAACTTTCATCACTTGGCTCTCCATGCTGCTGCAAGCCGAAAGCATGGATGGTGGTGGCACACCAAATGCTCAAGCAGGGACTGGGAGGTGATTTCACTTTGCCCTTTTAGGAGGCTGGTGTGATATCCTAAATCAATTGGTGGGCCTCTGTGTGTGTTTACATGCCTGTGTGTTAATTCATCTAGGGAGACAAGCTTAACTGAGCTGACATTAACCCCTTGACCAGCCACCATAGCTAACGTCTCAGCAGGGTACGTTACCTGTGCTACTGCTGGGCATAACCTCATGTGCTGTTGATTTGGCTGTGTGGGCAAAGAGATGGCAGTGGGAAGAGGCAGTGAAAGAACCAGGAGGGAAAGAAATAAGTGGTGATTCATGCTAATAACACTTGGTATCATTCAGGCTCTTTGCCAGTGGGGATTTACCCAGGGCGGATTTTACCTCTGCACTCCAGCGGTTCAGCCAGCAAAGCATCCAAAACCTCAGCATCACCCTATGGACACATTTTCATCCATCTCACTTCCTACATCTTCCCAGCCTCCTGTCCTTTCATCCTCCTTGGTGCTGGCAGAAGTGGATGTGCAAGCTGCCAAGTGGGCAGCAATTTCAGGAGGGGAATAAAAGGGATCTCTGAATACAGGATTCTCCCTGGCGCTTGTAGCCTTGGCTCCCCACTGCTTTGAGACGGATGGTACCATACCTTGCAGGCAAAGGATCAAAAAACATTGTTGCCCTTGTCAGAGAGCTGTCACCAGGGTCCTGGGTGCAGCTGGGCATATGGGCAGGATGCTATTTATTTACTCATTGACGAGGGTTCATTATCTCCAAACCCCATTCAGATGATAGTTTCCTGGTCCCTGGGGAAGCCAGTTCAGCACAGCAGATGACATGATGCCCTGGGCAGGAGGTGGATGACAGCCTCCCTGGCTGTGCATCGCATGCAGCAGAGAGGGAGCGCAAAGAGATGAGGGCTGGATGTGTGCATGAATGAAGGAGCTGAAAGCATCAGCAGTGGTAGGGCTGGGAAGGCAAATGTGCCAGTGAGAGTTGGAATTCCTTGCCCAAAGTAAATGCCTGAATTCATCATCAATCTGTTGTCCAGCTGGGCTGTTTTGAGAGAGGGAGTATGTCCCATCTCTGCTTTTCAATTACCATCATCTCCCAAACTGTCTGATCCCCACAGGGAGAGCCATGCTCCAGTGCTTACGGAGTAGCAGCTCCATGTTTCATCTGCTGCATGTGCATGCCTCTAATGTCCCTAAGAATGCCTTCTCCTGAGCTTTGCCTGTTTGCATCCTCAGTCTAAAGAAGAATCAAGCATTTGGGACCTGCTATAGTTCAGGAAAAAGGGATCTCACACTCACATCCATTATTTAGCTCTTCCCTTCTCTGGGAATGCCAGAGCGTGTTTAACACGTGTTATTTACTTGAAGCATGTTTAAATACACTTCATCTTCTTGACCCAGACATATCTTTGGTGGTGTTTCTGTGGTTGTAGTAGACTTGGTATGAAGATGTTGCACTTGCATTCCCTGTGTTCAATTTGACACCCTGGGAACATCTATGAGGTTTTCAGAAGCCAAATAAACTTTCAACTGCTGATGTGTCTCACTCCAGAATTAGGTGCATTTCTTCAGCAGATTAAGTGATTTTCTGTATTTTCTAGTTTATGTCAATCTTGTTCTTCTCAGATATGTGCTTGGTTCTCCCCCCTCACTTAACACCGCTATTAATTGGGTGTGAACTTGGTAACGCAATAGCTGTCCCTGTAGACACTGAACTTTCATGCCTACCAATCTTTATGCAATGCTCCAACTGCAGGAAATTTCATCACTTCAGTGATGAGGTTGTTTGAAATTATAATGTAGCCATGGGTTCAAACTAAACCAGGGGAAGCTCAGGTTGAATATAAGGAAGAAGTTCTTTCCTGTGAGGGTGCTGAGGCTCTGTCTGAGGTTGCCCAGAGAAGTGGTGAATGCTCCATCCCTGGCAATGTTCAAGGCCAGGTTGGACAGAGCTTTGGGTGACGTGGGATAGTGTGAGGTGTCCCTGCCCGTGGCAGAGGGCTGGAACTGGATGATCTCAAGGTCCTTTCCAACACAAATCATTCCACGATTCTGTGATTCTATCTGAAGTATAAACCTGGCATGCTGGTGCGTACGGGTTGATTTCTAGCATTGTATGACTGTTGGCTGTACATCCACTGGAGGAATTTGGGATGAACGTTAAGAAAAGCGGAATTTGTGCTGTGTCAAGTTCTGTGTGTAAACAGGTGCAGAACAATTTGCTATCTAGAAATAAACCCAGAGAGACAGCAGTTTTGACTGTGTTGTATATTACAGCAACATGATGCAAAGGAAATGTAAGACTAGAGCCTCAAGGAGTTAAATGAATCCTTCGGAGCTTAAGAACCTCCTGATGCTTCATGGGAAAAGGGGATAATATTCTATTTAGAGAGTGTACTGCTCACACATCAGATGTTTTCTCCAGTTCCCTCTCTCTCTGTAATTCTCTTTTTTCTTTAATTTTAAATTATCATTGGGGGCAATTTGCATGAAAGGGATCTTTGTATCTGAAGTGCCCATCTGCTCTGCAGCTTACCTCCCCCCTGACGACATAGCCATCTGCTTTTGACATCACAACCATCTTCACCGCAACACCGAAGGAGCCACTGACACTTTATTAACACCTTGCCTTGGTGTTGTCCTGCTATTGGAAACGATTCCCAGGCTCTTTTCCTGCTGTGATTACACTCTAGACAGGGGACAGCTGGCTCAGGACAGCAGCGTGGCCACGCTAGGGTGGTACATGGGATGTGGTGGTGACGCTGTGGCGTGAAGCAGACAGCCAGAGCTCTAAGTGGTTTTGAAGAGGGGCTGTGATTTCTGATTTGCTTTTGTTTGACACCTCATGTGAAGGAGGAGCCCTGTTGTCTCTGGCGTCTGGGAATAGAATAATAATAATTACAAGGCTGATGATAACACTTAGGAAGCAGTGTTTGATTAGCTTCACTTGCATCTGCTCAAGATGCTTCTAATTATGTAGCAGTGTCCTGGTGTCATTCATTCTCCAAGCTAAACATGATTTGCCCTTCAGAGCTCATCCCACCCCAAGCACTTAGCAATGCTCAAAACAGAGCTGTAGCAGAATGTCCACTATACACTTTGTTCTTTGCACCAGATTGATTCACCTGGTCAGGGCTTAGACACTACGCACAATAGATCCAAAAGAGTGTTTTCAACAGCCCAGATGGCGATGGCTCCAGGAAAACAGAGCCACCGTCTGAAACACCAGCTCTCCTCTCACCGTGTGTCAGCCGGTGGGTAACAGCACGAGCTGTCACAATTGCTGCACACATCAGTTTGCTGCCATGAATGAAGAGAGATGCCTTCAGGTTAGGCCTATGATGCATCTGGGTTTCTGGGCATATGTAATCATTTTCCTCTCTGGAAACCTTGTTCAGGTGGTGTTTGAGGTTTGGGTTTTTCATATGTGGTTTCTTCTTTCTTTTCCCTACTCTGTAAATGCTGTGGGTTTCTCTCCTTTGGGGTTGAGCAAAACCACTGCAGGTCAGCTTTGGTCTGGCTCCCATCCACCCAGAAATGCACCTCCCAGGCACGTGTATGGATCAGCTGTGCAGGGAATACACTGCAAATCCAACTCCTATGAGCCTGTGGAGCTGGCTGGACGATATCACTTCGTTCCATAGAGCATGAAAGCACTGCTGAAAGCTTTTTTGCCTTATTTTAGGCACCAAAAAATACAGGCTGATCCTTACTGGAAAACTTAAATGAAGTTCAGGGCAACTCTTTCCAATAGAAGCAATCTGCAAGCAAGAAATGGGTAGGAATTAAGAAAATGCTTTGGGTTTATTGTTTTGAAATCAAACTTTTCAATTATTCCTCTGAAAACCAAGCTTATCTTCAAAATTCACTGAAATAAAACTACCAACTGTAATATTATTGAATAGCAGCATGGTAGTGACATTGGTTTTGCTGATAATAATAAAATGCCAATATAAACAGGGGGAAAAAGATGTTTTGTATCAGGTCAAGCAAATTATTGTGTTTTCCTTGACCCATTTCCCTTCACAAATCTTTCATTTCAGTAAGAAAAGTAGAGGAAAGAAGTGGCATGTATTAACCCTGACCAGAGTTAAGAGCAGCAAGAGATGTTTTGCTTGGCTTGCAACCAGGATGTTTGAGTTTGGGAACAACCATGGCATTCACATACGTACATGTGCACAGACACACTCCTCACCACACTTGATCAAGGGAGGGAAGTTAGTCATAGAATCACAGAATGGTTTGGGCTGGAACAGACCTTTAAACTCCTCCAGTTCCAACCCCCTGCCACGGGCAGGGACACCTTCCACTAGAGCAAGGTGCTCCAAGCCCGTATCCAACCTGGCCTTGAACACCACCACAGGGATGGGGCATTTACCACTTCTCTGGGCACCCTGTGCCAACACCTCAGCACCCTCACAAAGAAGAACTTCACCTTTATATCTAAGCAAAATCTCACCTGTTTCAGTTTGAACCCATCAGCCCTTGTCCTATTGCTACAATCCCTGATGAAGAGTTCCTATTCGGCATCCTTGTAGCCACCTTCAGGCACTGGAAGCTGCTCTGAGGTCTCCACACAGCTTCTCTTCTCCGGGCTCAACAGCCCCAATGTTCTCAGCCTGTCTCCATATGGGAGGTGCTCCAGCTCCTGCTCATCCCTGTGGCCTCCTCTGGACTTGGTTCAACAGCTCCATGTCCTTATGTTTAGGACACCAGAGCTGCATGCAGTACTTCAAATGGGGTCTCAGAAGAGCAGAGCAGAGGGGCCTGATCACCTCCATCGCCCTGCTTGGTCATGCTAAATGCTAGAGTTAGGTGCTTCTGTGAAGTTTCCTAGCTTTTCCATCTT
>JAOEHY010033025.1:7999-18164 GCA_025447955.1 Psilopsiagon aurifrons
GGCTCCACTCCCCTCTGAATGTTTACCGTGTCTAGGTTACAGGTGGAAAACTGTAAAAGCAAAAGCAAAACATGATTGTTGTTTTTCCTGTGCATACTTGAACTACCACTAGTAAATACATGCAGAGAGAAACAAAGTATAACCCTCTCTCTAGACAGAGTCCAGGTACGCCAAGCACACATCAGTAGGGCAAGCATATTGACTTTCAGAGATACTGATCAGTCATATCTCTGTCATCAATGTAGTAACAAGTTTGGGTTTGTTTTTCATTTTTTTTTATTATGTATAAGTGGCATTTGCTAATGCCTTGTATTTATAGGTTAATGAACACAGAAAATTTACTGGGTTGCAAACCCAACATAGTACCAGTTTAGAAAAACTGAAATAAACTGTTAGAGTAAGTTTCACAAACACACAATTTAAGGCCTTTCAAGATGATATTCCAGTTGATTTTAAGTTTGTCGGAACATTACATTTAAATTCCAATGCCTTGCTACCTAACACAAAAAACACTTGCCTAACTTCGTATAGGGTTCAGGAAGAGATTAAGAAATACATGGTTATTTTAAATACAATGTCTGCTCCAAAATGTTAAAACATTAACTGGACTTCTGAGAACAAATGCTCCAAACACCTTCCCACAACAGGAATGGGGGATGGGAGAGGGGAAGGTACTGCGAACAGCACACTTAGGTAACAACAGCATCATTGGAGCTTGCATTGAATTTTCACTGCGTGCAATGTTTTAATTTCATTTACATTGCAATAGGTCTAAACCAGCTCCACTCTCTTCAGAGTGCAATTTTTTGCAGAGTTTAAACTGAGTCCCAGAGGAACAAATCTATCTAAACAAGGTTTGGTTTAATATCTACTGTAGGAACAAAAAGTAAATTCTAACAGTCAGTCAGTCATTAGGAAAGCTACTGAAGAATAAACCTAACAGAGGTTAGATTGTTGCTTGTAGATGCTTGTTGGTTTTTTGTTGTTTGTTTTTAAATATCCCACCTCTAACAACAAAACTTAGTCTCTGTACTAAATAAAGCAAATGGTGATGAAAGCAGAAACCCTGGGTCTGCCTTACGCTTTCTTTACATCTCCATACAGGAAATCCTCAAGGTATGAATTCTGTTGTTTACACTTGAGACATTATTGCCTTTTTCCTAACGAGAGGCGAGACAAAAAAGGAAGGAAGTCTGCACTTGTCTGGTAAAGGAATATATAAAACTTTTCACTTTTAAAGTAAAACAATGACTGTTATGTGGATCTGCACAGTATCTTCTAGGAAACTATGACAGTAGAGCCCATTTAAAAATCAAACGCAATGGTGAACCAGCAAACAGGCCTCACTTTTCGCTCATTAGCATAGCTTACCATAAAACCTACCTCTTTGTACAGATGACTGTATTCTACAAAGGCTCCTACATCACTCATCACCACAAATCTGAACAATTTATCACATTAAGAAACATGACTAATGCCTGTAATGCCTGACATGTGATTTAACTGCTGACTGTTTAAAAACTAAAAGTTTCCAGCACAGGGGTATTACAAGCAGAGTCTCTTATTACAGTGCCACCTTTTATTATGTTAAAACAATGCTTATCTCTACAGAAACACTGATTTTCAGTCGCATATGCAGCTGTATCACACTGCTAAGGCTGAAGTCTTCAAGGCTAGATGTTTCCCCACATAAAAAAAAAAGAGTTTTTGAAATCAAGAATAAGATCAAATTACCCATATTAAGATATAGTTGTTAGTATCACACATGAAGGTCTAGTGCCATTCACACTTGTCAGTAGAATATAAAGTTTAGCACAGAAGCTAAACCTCTGATTATCTGCTCCTGATACAAAGTAAACTCACCTAATGCAAAAGCTTTATTTTTCCTCATCCCCTCACTGCAAGACTGGCTGAGGCAGTGGCAGGAATTCAGTTTTACTTTGCTGGCCACATTATCTTTTAATGCAGAGCCTGTGCTGAGCACACTCCATTGCCCTGCGCGTTCCTTTATGTCAAGTGGACTGTGTACGCTCAGGACGACTGAGCAGGCACTAGCTGAAAGTCCTTGAAGATGAGTCGGGCTTTCCCTGCACTATTTCATTCACAGTTCTCAGGCAGCACTGAGGCAGAGAGTAGAACCATCAACAAGAAAGGATAAGAGAAATGCATGATTGCACAACCGTGACAGATGCAGAGACTGTATCCTAATGTATGTGCTTAAGAGAAATTAATTAAGGTCACATATGCAACCCTAGTTTTGGTATTCTCTAGATTTAAAGCACTGGACTTCATAAACTTGATGTGTTCTTTTTCCAATGTAATCATCATATTTTATAACTATTTCCAAATACTGCAAGACCTAGCAAGAGTCTTCAGTAAGCATTTGCTGAGAAGTCAGAGAAACAATTGACTTTTCAAGGAAATATAAATTTTCAAGGAAATATAAAAGTATTAGAGAGTTAGCAGGTTTCATTATGTTACTAAGCATGAAGTCATCAGTTTTCCAATAGTATGTTACTTCAAAAATAGAAAAAAGCACATGCGAAAATCTCTGTATTTACCCCAAAACAAAAACTGTTAATACTGCACATTCCTCCATGTCATCTCCACTATACTCAAAGAAAGGATAGCAAGAACGTCCGTAATGGACATTCACCCCCACAAAAAAAAATGTAATGAGTACTTGCAAATATAGTACCATTAAAACCAAGCATTAAATGCCAGTGTTTGTTAACACATTAATGCTAGCAAATTAGAGGCTATTCATGCAAGCACTTTTGCCTCCAATAAAACTGTCAATGCACATCCTACTTATGATCAGTTGTCAGTTATGTTTTACAGTTTAATCAGAAACAAAACAAAAAATCCATCTTGTAAAACATTTGCATGTACAAAACTAAGTACAAAAGCTGAGATGGAAGTTTATAAATGAAAACAGATAAGATGACAGCAATTAAACACAACTGATTGTCTGCAGAAAGTGAAGTACCCAATTTGTAACCAAATCTTCACAGCAAGTATTTCAACCACTACCACCATTTCACATTGTTAGCCATCTGTATTCAGTGCAGGGGGCCCTGCAGTCTCTCTTGTACGCATTAACTGGACATCTTTGTCAGCCATGCAAGTATCACAACCCCATACTGCTGATGCTTCTGCTGTAAGAAGGCCATAAGCTGACTCAGTCATACCTGTACAGATCCGATGAAACCATTTTTGACAAGAGGCTTCACACAGGATGGCATCCTGGTCATCATTGACTTCATGTGTACAAATTCCACATGGATATACAGGTTCAGAGGATGAGTGACCATGACGACTGGGATGAATGGGTGTTTTGCTGCTCTTTTCAGAGTTGCAAGCTTCAGCAGCACCTCGAGGCTGGCGGGACTTACTCTGAGTCCCATTTGAATGACCAGCATTAGTGTTATCAGCACTATTAGAATGGCTATTATCCTGGTTCACCACATTGTTTCGAGTAACATTTTTTAGGTCGCTGTTACCTTGACTCACAATGTCCTCTGGCCTGTGATGATGCTGATGAGCAGTAGTGTTCTGGTTGGATGCTTTGCTTGCACCTTGACTAAAGTCTTGCTTTTGTGCTGATGATTTTGTCTGGTTGTAAGTGTTTGGTGGAGGAACAAAAGAATGGTTTGACTCTAGCTGAGAATTTGGGAAATTTGGATTGTTTCCAGGAACAAAGTTAGACGGCACATCAGGGTGAGGTATCTGACCAGAATGGCCGAAGTTCTCACCAGGATTTGGTCTGAAATGCTGAGCAGACATACTGACATTTTGATTTATCTGACCACTACTATAAGGTGGTTGATTCCCAAAACTTGGGTTATCATGTGGACCAAAACTGAAAGAGTGGGGCCGACTAAAACCCATTCCCACTGGGTTTTGAGGAAGAGGATGTGGTTGGTTTCTGAGGGAGTAAGAACCACCATATGGTGAGGACACTCTGGGCAGCATGTGAGGTGGCATTCTGAAAGTGTTATAGCCTCCAAAGCCAGGATAACCAGGATTACTAAAATATGGATTTCCTGAAGGAAGTGGTTTATAAGACACAGTATTATAGTTGTCATCAAAAGGATTTGCAGCTATAAGGTGGTCAGAGCTTGGATTCGGCGGTGGAGCATATTCGGATGGAGGAGGAAATGATGATCCCTAAAAATATTTTAAATAGAACATTTAAATTAGTTTCAGTATTTCCCTGCAAGACAAGACAGGCCAACCAAAAAAGGTCCTGGATTAGTGCTAGTGCTGAAAGAACTGTTCAGCTGTTGCATAAAGCTTACCCACCATACCCTGCCAGGCTGTATGAAATTTCAGCGCAGAGGCAAGAGAGGAGTTTGGGCTCTGGATAATACGGTGATTTATAGTAACCCCAGTGGTTTAAAAATTGTGCAGTTACACAACCACGCTTCTGAAAATACTACTTGATATGTAACTCCTATTTCTTAATCTTTTACATAAGAAAAGCAACAATACAGAAAGCCATGTGTCACTTAAACACATGCACAAAATATTTCCAAATGTTGCAGGAGCAGATTTGAAGCATTTACTTTAGCTGTGTTTGGCATTCGTTTTACTGAATATATGTCTCTTAAGAAACCCAATTTCTCTGAGGATATACAAACCTAATGTTACTATAACCCTAAAACAGGTATATAGAATATAGGGGTTTGCATATAGGAATTTTCTGTATACCAAACAGAGGTACCCCTTACAAGCATTCAGTGATTGGGGGCAGCCTGCAAAGCACAGTCAATAGGTACAAGATAGAAGGATTTCTGGTTACAGAGCGTAATTAAGTGTTTAATGGAGCCCAGAGGCTGTTTAAATGTCATCAGAGTGGCTATACAATTGAATTCCATACTAGACTAGCCTGAGGGGAACATCTACCTGGTTCACTCTCACACTAACTGTGCTCACAGAAAGTATTTCCTCCAAATACCAATAAACTAAGATTAAACTTTCCCCCTCCATCCCCCCACCCCCCCAAAAAGATAATACTAATAAAAAAATAAATCTGCTGTACTACAGATTTTGAACCTGTAAGAAGGGAGGAAACGAATCAGCATTCCCCGTACAGTTACCATCATTCCACAATGCAAAAGAAGCTCCACCAAGAAAAAGGTCTGAAATCCTTAAACAGACTGAATGTTTCTCAGAACAACTTTCATCATGACTGCTTAAAAAAAGATAAAAACTAAGAAACCAGATCCACATCTCAATGGAATCTGGGTAGTCCTAACAGAAAGCTAAACAAATAAAATTACTCTCACTGGGCAGTACCAAATGAATATGCTCATCACTCAAAGCTGAAAGAAACACACAAAGAAAAATTCTATACTACAGATACCTAATTGCTTTAATTGTTTGGTACTCAGGCTTCTTTTTCTGGAAACGGAGGCTGTATAGGATTGCCAGATTGCAGGGACTCACTGGAAAGAAGCTGAACCTGCCTCACAGCTTTTGCTTGAAAATTACTTGGGGATTATGCCAGGAGTTTGGTCAAAGCATTAAGGAACTGTACTGATCCATTAGCCCACAAACCTACACATATAGGAATAACAGAAAGAAGAAAAGTAGTCTCATGGCAACTACCCATGCTGCATAGATTTCTACCAATAGCTACAAAGTCATTAAAAGAAAGCCTGTCTCAGAATCAAATCCATATGGTAAAAATACAAGTTACAGCAGTCTCACTGTGCTCCTCTCTTTATAGGTCTTCGGCAACCTACAGAGATTAAAATAACTTCAGTGAGAATAACTAGTATTCTGAAGATTCTAACTGCACAACACAACTGAAATATTTTGTATGTAACTGCTATTTGTGAGAACAGACTGGTATTCTGAACAATGTGAGATACCACAAATGACATGTGAGTGCACTATTTATTACAAAATCAAAAGAACTAAAGGGAATTTACCTGTGTATTTGCTTTGCGCTTTTTCTTATCAGGGCTTCCAAGTTGTACTCCTGGTCCTCCTAAGCCATCCAATCCACTGTCACCACCTACAAAATTTCAATTGGTGCAATACTGCATTAGTTTTCTTACAGACTGCATTTTAAGTTTGCCTCTGTTTGTAATAGCAACAGATACCTGTTAAAAGTACTGAACTTGCACTAGTTCTGGTGGCTCACCTTGCAAGAAGCAAATATCTGGAGGTAAAAGCATACCTTGTATACTGCTGCCTTACTCTACTACTACTTTAATGTCTAGTTCATGCTCAGAGTGAGAATAAAAATTTCCATTTATTTTATGTTCATCTGTCCCTTGGTTTCTAATATCTCCACCAGTTAGAAGTATTCCTTGTTTGCATAATGCATAAAACTTTCAAAAGAACTGTTTAAAAACCTGCCTAAGATTCATCCCCTATTCGCCTTACATAGACATAACACTTACCAAACTCACTGTACCAATATACAACAATATATTACAATACATCATGAAAGAAAACGCAAAACAAGTAGCAGATCCATGACTGAAGCCCACTGAAAACCTGTCCTGTTGTTTCAGCAAATCTGCAGTTGATAAGATCTATATTCCACTAAATGCAAGATTCGATCAGACAAAACGATACTTGCCAACACTGAGAGGGGCTCTAAGTGAACCTGTCCTTCTCTGCAGAAACTTCATGGAATAATTGAGCATGCCTGCTCTGGCACATAAAGAAACAAAGAACATTCATTTTATTGATCACTCAATCAGGCCTGACTGAGCAATCCGAAGAGATATCTGTACTTCACTTAGGACTCTTCCTCACCTTTGTTAACAGTGGAATCAGCTCTCAAAATTGTATAAATTGTGGCTTTCAGTTTTAAAACTCTGGTTAACTTTCTAGACAAGAAGAAAAAAAAAAAAATCCTAACACGTTCCTTACTATCCCTGCCTTCATATTGAATGCAAAACAACCCTGGGCCGAAGCACAAAAGTCACTTTGCGGTGATACGAGAGCAACAAATGTTAAGATACTAACACCATTACATTAAGAAACTGTTTGTTAATTTTATTTTTCCCTAGGCCCGTTAAGACAGCAGTTTATTTGTTCTTTTAAAAACAAAGTATATATATATTTAAGATATATTAAGTAACTACAGAACAGTAAGAAGCAGGCAATCCAACCTAAAAAAATGTGCTGTTATTTGTTTAAAATTCAGATTCAGAATACAAGGCAAACTATAGCCAAGATGCAAGCATACAGCTGAACGTACAGGTTTGTCTCTATTACCAAAGGTAATATTACCTGAAGATAACTGTGAATTATCAATAATATTATACAAAGAAGCATAATGTATGAGACTGCACTGCTCTATGTTAAAGAGATATTTCCTGCAGACACCTAAACCAACTTTTACTGTTTAGTGAAGTAATGCAAAATCACTTCTCACAGGGAAAAAGTAGACCTACTGTATAGACTGAAATATCAAGTTATTTCAAATACTCCTGATCAAAGGGGGCCCAAAAAATCTCACTCCTAGCACTTCCTTCTTCCCCGCCTCCTTTATTGAAGTTTCATGGAATTTACCAGTCCTATCCCCAGTAACAATCCAGTTCTGCCTCTGCTTTAATAAGTTCCTTTTGGCTTGGGCTGTCACTGTTCAAATCTGTGAGCACTCAAGATCCACACCTATCAAAACCTGAGTTTGAATTTCAAGGACCAGGGCATGAAGTCACAACAAATTTCACAAAACAAAATTATGCTGTTGTATAACCTACAGTCAGAGTAACTAGGGATTACTTCTTTTCAAGAGAGTCCTTTTTGCCTTGATTTAGAATACAAGATCCTTTGTATACTTGGTGTGCTGTGAAGCACTGCCACTGCATTAACTGCAGATACTAAACAATCACAGCACAAAATTTTACATAAAGAATGATGATAAATCTCCCTTAAATTTTAACTTTATAAAATGATCTTCTTGATATTTACCCAAAACTGACCCTACCCTTTCCATTAGCTTCTTCTCCAGTATTCCTATAGGTTTATCATAAATTCAGTGGGAGACTTCACTCTGAACACCATTCCTCACAACTGCATAAAATGCACTCTTGTTCCTTGTGGTCCTGCACTCATAACACATAAACAACGTTAATCCCCGGTAGCAAAGTATTACAAATATCCAGATTTCTTTTAATAAATTTAACTACTAGCAGTGCAGTTATTAGTAAATTTGTGGTCAAGCACAATATTGAGGATCATATGCAAGTGCTGCCCTACAGTAGTGTAAGTTAAAACTTCATAAAATGATGTATAAATTCCCTCTCTGGGATATCATTCTTCATGCATAAAAGCACAAGCAGTGACAAGTTCCATTACTTCCACAGGTGAAGCCAGTCACAAGCCTGTTTGCAGAACAGAGTCCTACATCTGGAAAGGCACAAAGCTTTTTTATATTTTCAGTTCTCACTGTGTGAGGCCAATGATTTAATTTAGCCCTACAAATTTATATTTTCCCTGTGGATTTTATAATGCTTTAATTTATACATGAAAGGAAACAGAATGTTAGTCCTAGCATACCTCCAAAAATGAGTGAATAAGAGTCATTTTCCTGCAGCCAAGACAAACTTTCCAGAAAGTCACTTTTGGTACCTACCACACAGACCTTCATTAAAAGGTGTACTGAGAATTCAGGAACATTGCACTAAAAAAAATATTCATTGTTTGCCACTATTTTTTCCAGGAAAAGAACACAATTCTTTTGAGTAGGGCATCATATATGCAATGTATCTAGACACATCAGAGAACTAATCCCTTATTAAATAACAGGGAAAATGTATTTTGTTCACCTACATTTAGGAAAGGAGAAGTCCCGTATTCTTTTTTACTTCATCCATACACAAGAGATTTTCAGTGTAATTTATGAGAACTGCAACTGTAGTTTTGTTTACATATTAAGAGATTGTGACTTTGCACGCAATTTATGCCACACTACGGAGTTTTTTCATTCCCACTGACAAATCTCTGTCTAGGTTTTTACAGGATGGATGCCAAAGTCTTTTCAAACAGTGCTTTATCTCTGTAAGAATGTTTTCCCAAGAAACACAAATGGCTGAATAAACTTTTCATTAGAGACAGAAAACTAAGAAGAGTCTAATTTTGACCACATTTGGTGAGCCTATTCTGTGGTCCTGATACTGTAAACAGTTTTGATATTAAGCGGTAATCACATGGAACTCGGTGGGTAACTGAGGCATGTGAAACTGCATGTGCTTAAATATTTGCAGAATCAGGGCTTGAGAGTGAAGGACTCTAAGGAATCCCAGTCTCGTTTGTAACATCGCTGCATATTTTCATTCTCTCATTCTCAAGGTTGCAATCCAGCTGTTACTAGAACAGTTTCAGAGAAGCAGAATGTAAATCAATGACAACGTGCCTAGCTGAATCCTCACCTTTCCCCACTTACCCAACCATAAAAAAAAAAGCTTAAAACATCAAGAACAATAGAATTCCAGGGGCTAAACATGAGGCAAGGAAAAGAGAAGCAATAAATTACAGATCTTACCGTTTTGCTATGATTTTCACCCAACTCAGTTACCCTGCTGTCTTTCATGAATTCATTAGGAAATGCATTTCTGTTTTTAAGGACTATGAGGACACAACTACCGCGACATAGACTGATGTGCTACTGCCATTAAAGTCAGCTGCACAACCCAGTCAGAAGAGATACTGTAATTCTACCCTTCTCCTTACACATTTCAAATAAATGCGTACTTCAGACCTGAGCAGAGACATACAACAGTGCTATTGATAAAGAAGACTATTTCGACAGATTTTTCATTTCCCGAAAAACAAAAACCTAAGCGAGAACCAAGCACAAGAGTAAGACCATGGACAGAAGAGCAAACACTCAAGTGTAATTTATGGGCTCTGCATCAATACTAACTCGGACATGTGGCACTGCCGACGTATTCCCTTGCACCAGCAGTATGCACGCTGCATACTAATGGGCAGAACATCCAAGAAAACACGGGACATGACCATGCACCGCACGCGTCCCCGCGCGATCCCAGCTGCGCTCCGAGCGAGCCCGAGTTTGGCATTTCAAGGCCCGGCGGCTGCGGGAGCCCGCGGCGCCCGCCGGGCCCCACCGTGCAAACTTAGCGCGGCTGCTGCGCTGCCCGGCCCCGCCGCCAGCCGCAAGGAGGCACCGCGG
>JAOEHY010033025.1:18264-54819 GCA_025447955.1 Psilopsiagon aurifrons
GCCGGCACGCGCCGCTCGGTGGCCGCCCCTCGCACCTCGGCCCGCAGCACGTGCTTAGCGCGCTCCTCCCGCCTCAGGCTGCGGCGCCGGTGCCGCCGTGAAGCGCTGGAGCCCCGCGGGTCGCTCTCAGGTAGGTGCGCCCCGGCGGGAGCACCCTCTGCGGGGAGCGGCCCCTCCGTGTCTCCGGTCCGGCCTCTGGCCTGAGGTGCCTGCGAAGGAGACGCCACCGCTGGGCCCTGCCGGCGCGGTGAGCGCTGCTGAGCCCTGGGAGCACACCGCAGTGTGGGGACCGCTGCTCGTGCTACCGCAGTGTTGTGGAAACGTAGGCTCTGGCACAGGTCCCCATGGCCTGAAGTGGCCGCATTCCAGAGGTGTTACACACGGAGCCCTCCTCCAGGATCAAAACTGTATCAACTGCATTCAAAATAATAATCTTTCCAATAGGGATGTATTCTCCTTTAACTGGGATAAAACCATCCATGTAAAATGTAAAGTATGGGGTTTGCTGACATACCTGATTTTGCAATACCTGCCGGTGCTATTTCTTTACATACCTTCCTGCTGTATGGATGGTTGGTACTTTCCCAGTATGTGCAACACTTTTTCTGAGTGTTATCTGTGTAAAGGTTAAGGTATCAATATTGCTAGGGTTTGGCATTTACATTTTGGAGTCTAACTAAAGCAGGGTTTTTTTATGCTGATTTCTGTCCTTCCCTAGGCATCATTTTTATTTGTCCACAGTCTTTTACTTTGCATCAGTCCCAGATTTGCACGTACCTCGAAGTATAGCAGATTGACAGTACTCTTGTGGGATCTGCTGGTTAATTTTGTGTAATCTTGCTGCAGTATAACTTGTTACTAACAAGGTGGGTGAGAGCTTGTCTGTATTTGGAGGAAGATGTGTCTTATCTGTGAAGAGATTTGCATTTTCTGAGATGGAGCTTGCTGTAGGCCTAGATGATTCTCCCAGGACTGCATGAGCTTTTGTGCAAGGCTGCCTTGTAATAGCATGTAGACTGTAATTATGGATGCGCAGATTGATGTCACCAAGTCAATAAAGGTTCCTAGGGGGAGATTGTCTGCATTGGAGATGTGAGCAGGGAATTCAGATATAACCCAGTGCTCTAGTTGCAGAAAATTAGCTCTGTTTTGCTGTTCATCCAAATTCAGCTCTAACTTGCACTCTGGGCTTTAGTGAGTAGCCTGCGAGAATCCTGTTGGACTGACTTTACACTTCTAAACCTACACTGGAAATGGCTGACAGTGTCTGAAGGGAATTAATTCACTTACTCAGGTGCTTACGCCAGCATCTCAAATATTCCCCAGAAGTGTATGAAAGTTCTCATTATCACACACCATTCACCACCTGATAGCCTCGCTGCTCACTGGTTGTGCTTAAAATCGTTCCGACATTTCTTCCTCTCAAAAGATGGCATTAATTAAGAAAGTTAGGGGTACCAAGCAATACCCTTCCAACACCTAAGTGGAGGTTCCCAAGAAGAGAGACAGGCTCTTTACTGAAGTGTGTAACAGGAAGATGAGACTCTATGGTTATTATTTGAAAGGAGCTTCCAACTGGCTACGAGGGGGCAAAAAAATCGTTTCGAGGCTGAGCAAGCACTGGGACAAGAAACTGAAGAAGTTGTAGGATCTCCATCTTGGGAGGTTTTCAAGACGTAGCAGGGCAAAACGCAGATTAGCCAAGCCCAAATTCAGTGTTAATCTTGTTTTGGGATGTGGGACCCGCCTTCAAAGTGCAGAGATTCTGTCATTCTGAAATGATTGTCTGCTTTTTACCAATTACAAACTACAGAGAAAGCTCTTGCTCCCTGTACTCAGTTGCGAACAAGTACTACTTTATAAGTCACCCTGATTGATTGAAAGGTGCTTTGGGGAGATAACAGTAACTTCAATCACATGTGACACATAGTGCCTAAAAACGTTACTATGTATAGATGAGGTGGTTTGAGGAACTTCTAGGTTCCTTTCCTCCTGAATTCGGGTTAGAAAGCAGGTGACTGAGAGAGCTTTACTGTACAACGAGCCTGTAGGCAAAGGAAGCTCTTTTCCTAATCGTCATAGGCCTGAACATTCAACACTGCATTCCGCTGTCAGGAGAGAAATGTCAGTGAGACGTGGATCCATGACAGAGCATTAACATTTAAAGGGTTTATACCGCATCTTTTCACATCTAACTGCTGCATATCTCAGGAGCACTGAGTAGCACAGCAGCCTGCTTTGGCAACATAGGAATGGATGTAAATGTGCTAATGGAAAAAATTTAAACACCTCAGAGAAAATTTCTGATGTTCAAGGAATTTAGAAAAGAAGTGAAAGATCTGTCCTGTTTGTCTTTCTGGGGGGCAGTATTTCATACCAGAGGAATAAAAGTAGGAAAGAAAAAAGAAAGCATGATACCAGAAGGAAAAAACCTGGAAGCTGGCTGAGCTGTCTAACTGCTGCTTCCAGTACTGGGGGAAATAGAAAGTTTTCCTCTCGTAAGCCATATATGTTCTACCATAAAGCACACACAGCTTTAACCTGTCAAGTTACTGTGATTTATCAACTCATCACAGAAGATTTCTTATACAGCAAAACAGAAATGGACCCCTGTGCAATGGACACGAGCCTGGTGTCCAGCTGGCTCCCGCAGGAGCGCACTATGTCCAGCCTGCACGGCAGTGCCAGGGGATGGCACGTGCACAGCAGCACCTGTGCAGGTAGGCTTCCTGGCACGTGGACACAGAAACCAAGCAACCAGTAGTCCCTCTCCAACCTGGACAGAAAGCATTGAGGTGGAGAAAAGGAACACATTGGGGAAATTTGGATAGTGATAGCCTTAGCTCCTAACAGCCTTACAGCATAAGTAGATTTGATTCCCCCACCTGCTGTGAGGGGAAAAAATAAAGTCAGTAACTCATTTTTCTAAAGGGCCCTTTTTCATGTTAAACAAAGTGCTAGTTTTACAGACCTGTACATGTTTCAGAATATGACTGCAAAAAGTAGGACTATTTATCAAGGCTGGAGGGAGTTTCTGTCAGGCCTGAGACAACACTAAAAGTCTGGTTTAGTTACACTAGTTACACCTCTTCCTCCAGACTCATTTGTTCTCCTCCTCCGCATCTCCCTTTTTGAGGGTAGTAAAACTAAAGGCATGCATATTTATAAATTGCATAAAGCACAGACATGTGCTTTTTATGCCTTTTTAGTCTAACTTTGTGCAGTTGGTATTGCTCTGGAAAAATGTGTTAACCAGGTCCCTTCTGGGTCTGGATGTAGATAGATGTAGAGCATCTCTCTGCCAGTCTTGGGGATTGTAGCTGTAACTGAACAGTTTGAGCACAAGTCATTGAAGCTATTTTAGTGTAAATTGCTCGCCTACTGGTGAATGCTGCATCTGTTAGGGTGATGTAAACCAGGTCTCAGGAGCCCACCTCCGTTTTGTCTCTGTGTTTAATCAACAAACATTAAGACTGTCTAAACTTCTGCATTAACCATTCATCCACATAAAGTACAAAATGAAAACTAATTAATTGTCTGTTTCTGTTTCAACTTTAATCTGAAGTGAATACGAAAGTGTAGTGGAAAAATGCAGAACAGATTGCTTTATGTGTTAGTTCCCAAAAGAATGTCAGATTTTTTTCTGTAGTCCATTGCATTATTTTTTTCTTATGATGCATGATCATCTTGAAAGCAAGTAAAAAGCCTGAGAATGATCATGCCTTTGTATAATCACATAGCAAATCATTGGCTGATGAAACACATTTTTCTAAGCTTTGAAAGACAAGTTATTAGTGGACTGATCAAAAAATGTCTCAGAAATGTATACAAGGGCACTCCAGTGTCATAGCTATACTGGAAGAAAGACTTTAAAGTTCACAGCAAGCTCTTAGGTGTGAAACTTGCTGAGACTGATTTCTTTGTTTGAGTGCACACTTACCTGTCCAACTAACAGTTAAAATGCAGCCAGGCTCAGGTATTTCAGGAATAAAACCCCAAAACTTTGATGCACTCATATACTCTTTTCAACGACATAAATGACTTATAAAGTTAAAATTTGCAACCTTTTTAAAACTATGGAATTGTATAGCAAATACGTAAAAACTAGTAAGTATAGTATCCAAACATTTACTGTATGAAGACAGACACTGATATCTAGGAACTTGAGTGTTATTGGCGTATTTATTTACATACCACAGTACAAAAGTTTTGACAAGAAATCAGTGTATGTATATACCTATGCGTTAAAAATCCATGATTTGATCTTCAAGTCACTAAGAAACGTAAGATTTCTTAAGCCTTTTCACTCGTGGTACGTAAAAGGGAACTTTCGGTTTGCTGTGTTAACATTATTAATATAATACATTTTAAAAAGGGACAGACATGTTTTTACAAACCTTTGTGAGCTCCTCTGCAGAATGGACTACCATCTCTCGAAGTGGTTGCCTGTTGAGCAATGAATAGCGAAATGGGGACACTCAGTGGGGAAATGAAAGAAATGCATTTTCTTGCCCTGTCTGGATTATCATATTGAATCCTTAACATTTTACTGTTTATCACGGTTTGATGGAAAGAGAGGCAAGCATTTAATTCCTGCAGTTACTCAGTTCTCTCAAGAGCCCTTTCTGCAAAGGCCACGCTGATCTTTGCAACAATTGGTTATGAACCTGCTGTGAGACCCAGACTCTGTCGATGACTGCTGAGAGCCAAAGTTACAAAGCTGCTGTAAAAACCCAAGGAAGCTTTGTCCCAGTCTGTCCCACGCATCAGTGTGTTTGTAAGTAATTAAATTTAGGCAAAGATCTTTCTGAGATCCACATTGCAGGGCTGCCAGAGGGAAATCTTTGCCATAAAACTAAAGCAGTGGTAATGCTGAATCGAGAGGGAGCAGAGGCTCTTGCAAAGCTGTGTGGGTATTCTCTCATGTCAGCCCTGTGCCTCAGCAAGAGCCTCCAACAGGCACAGAGCTTCCTGACCCATGTGTATCCTTCTGTTTGCGCTAGAGGGAATCTTCATGGAAACAACTAGAGTCTGAATTTGGAGGTTTTTTAGGCTGTGAAAGGAAAATGCAACTAAAGCAGAAGAAAAAATTAAAAGGACAGAAAAGCAATCACAAACACACCATTGTTAGAAAATACCATTTTAAAAATGCCACTGTGAAATCTTGGAATTCTGCCATCCTTTAAATCAAACTTAGTGACCTCTTTTGTTTATTGTGCAACAAAAGTAGGGAAGAACACAAGATAACTAAAACACGACAGATAACTAAATACGCCTAAGTACCCTCTGACCTAGTTACATCGATGCTGCACTCACCCACTGCATCTGCGAGCAGCTTCCCTAATCTCCAGGCTAAAATTCACATGAAATCCAGGATTTCAAGAAAAGAATGTGGAACTAATTTTTTTTAAATATATGCACTATCTGTCTGCAAACCCCAGACTGGATTAAATTGCTTGACATGCATTATGCCCGGTGGCTATGATTCAAAATTGGAAATCTACAGGCAGATGTTTTAGGGTGCTCTACATCTGTTCCTGCAGGAATCCTGTCATTTAGTTATCTGCAACTGCAGGGCTGGGCTGTAAGTTTTGGCCCAGCTGAGCTGCAGAACAGAAACTTCATCACAACCCCTTAAAACCTAGTTGAATGCAAAACCAGCTTGTGGAGTGCTTCTATTAAAAGCTGTTTCCAGTCAACCCAACTACAAATGGCAACCTCACCACTCAGGCTGAGACTTCCAAATCACAGGGTATGGTGCAAGCCAGCACACTGCTGGGTGCTTGTCCCATTTCTAGCCCGTGCTCAAAAGCTAATCAGAGGTAATCCAGTCTCATGCAAAGCTCTGAGCCTCTACAGTGGCAGAAGTGGACTCTTGGGTATTTACTGTGATTCAGGGCTGTGCTACAATGGCTTCTAACATGCTGACCTTCTTCACTGATTTTATCTTACCATACCTAGATCACAAAGCTAGAGATGCAGTCTGTAAAAAATAAGAGGGTGCCTTCCTCTTCAATACAGTCATTTTCCTGTGAAGTGTTGTAAAATCCAGTATCAGCATTCTCTCCTGTTATGAACTAGAAGTTGTCTTGCTTTTGATTTTGCGAAAGAATTTTAATTGAAATACTTAGAACCCAAGCTTGCAGTTAACTTGTCCTTTGAAGTCAGCAATCCTTATCTCGAGGGATTCATTCTGCCTTGACTGTGGGTTTTGTGTAAAGCAAAGCCAGATTGTTTTATTTGGTAGAGAATGAGCAAGCTGTTACTGACTTTTAAATATTCAGGATCTATTCCAAAGCGTGATGGTTGCTAACATGAATGATATCATTTGTAATGAATTTTTTCCGTTTTATTTTACAGTCTGTGCTATAAACTGTCTTACTTCCAACTAAAATTGCATGACCTAATACAAGGAAAGCTATGAGCAAGGTAGTGCAGTGGACTTGGTTTAAGATAATATGAATGTAAACTGCAAAAAGTGAGGAGGCAGCATATATTAAGCTCTTTCACTCATCCCCTGGTGATAGCTTTCAGCAAACCAGAGGGGTTCATGTCCTAGACCAGCACACCAAAATGCAAATTGTCAAAGGCTGTAGTGAGCTGTAGTGTGAGCAACACTTTTCCTGCTTTCATGTGGTGCGACCGCCTGGCAGCCTAGCCACAAATCTGCTGCTTTACTCGTTAAAATAGTTGGGTTGGTTTTTTTTTTCCTAGTGTATTGCCATGCAGATAAAAGGGAATTCAAAACCATTCTATTAATGTGACCTCTGGGGAGTCCCCAGTCTATTTCCAGCTAAAGCAGAATCCAGTGTTTGTTGGGCACTGATTTGAAACTTCCTGTGGAGCAGTATAATAGGAAACACATCTTCAGTCACCCACAGAAATTAATTTTCATCCCTAAGCCTGTGGATTATTATAGTATTCCGCTTTCCCTGGATCCACCTGGAGTGCTCGTCAACTTCCAGTGATGCCGAGCATCAATCCAGACTAACCCTGAAGAACTTGGACCAATTTGCAGCACTGCTGGAAAACCACCTCAGCTGGTTCTTGCAAGTCACATGTGCCTGACAGTAAGGGCAGAAGTCTCTCAGAGAGCAGCTGGTACCCAAACATCTGCCAGCCCCCCACCTCTGTTCCCAGCCAAGGGAGATTCTACGGACCAGGGACATCCAGGCATAGTGTATCTTTCACTGAGGCACAGCAACATTCTGAATTTCTCGCATTTTCTGTATGTCTTAATGGTGCATTCCTCTGTAAATAGGATTTAAATGATGACTTTTTAAATAAAACTTACTCTCCACTTAGAAACAATATGGTACCTCTTTGTCTAATCTGAGCTTTTACCTGGGGCTCTAGCGTGCAGGTATCTGCAGAGAGGAGGGTTCAAATCCATCCTCTTCACTGTGTGGGGAGGAGAGGTGAAGCCAAGTCTTAATATATTAATTACAGAAAGAGTAGGTCACTGCAACATGGACAACAACAGCATTAGCACCTACAGCTTCTCTCTTAATGACAGAGGATATACTCTGCAGTCCAGCACCAATCCTGAGGCCATGATTGCAGATGAATGAAAAAGGGGACACAGACTGGGCTGCACAATGACAACATGTATTACAAATAAGATGACATAGGTTAATCCTACTGGTAACAAATGCACCCCTAAACATAAATTCCAACTGGATTTACTTGTAAATATTAAGTGAAATAACTTAAGGAATAAAGGAAAGAAGAGCAGATGTCTTTTTTCATTTGTAACACGATGCAGTCTGGCTTTAGCTGCAAAGGAGATTGCAAATCTGCTGCCACTAGAGCTCCAGATTTGGTGGAGAACTGGGCTGGTTTTCAAGATACACATACCCAGTTTAGACCCTGGGGTCAGTTACTTTAATGTGTGGTGCTCTGCAAGTTATTAGCAGCAAAATACCCGCACAGACTTGCTTCTTAACAGATGCCAATTTTACTTTCTGAATGAAAGGATGACAGGGAGAGGAATTAACCCACAGAGAACTGGTGCTCACCTGCTGTAGTGCAGTTCCAAGGTACTCGTCCTTTCCTCCAAAAAACAGGTAAGCAATTGATGTACATTGATGTCACTGATAAGATAAACAAAGACACAGCAATGCTGTCATTTCAATTGGTGCACGTTCGTGTCAGAATGCAGGCAGGTGGCACAGCATCAGGTCACCAAACAGGGCAGTTTTAGAGCTTTCTTTTACAATAATAAATCCTTGGAAGATGAGACTTCAGTATTTATTTATTGCTATTGAGGACACTGGACTGTAAAATGTACCCACACTAACCAGCAGTAACATAATCAGGAACTGTAGGTGATTCCTGTTCTTGCCCAGAGAGAGAACAGCATCTCTGGTGGACGCTATTGGTAGAGCTTTCATATCACTGGACAGTCCAAGACCGAGTGGGCCCTGGCTATTCAGAATTCTTTATTATTTTTTTAAAATCATTCATTTACAATATGTAAGATTTATTCATTTTTACAGTATATCTGTTAAAATACTGTATTATTTTTTCAGTATTGGTCTTATTTTCTCAGTTACCTCCGAGTAACCATATTTCAGTGTTCCTAAATTTGAACATACGGAGCAAAGAATTTTGGATTAGGGTTTGTTTTATAAATAGTTACCATAGCTGGTGCTCTAATACCCCCAGCAATAAATGTCATACAAGCTATCCAGCCAGGCAGAACTGTTCTATACATAGACTCTGCAGGTAAGAGCAGCTGTGATTAACAAAGCAGCATGATGAGGCTTTTTTGATTTCCTCTGCTTTCTGAAAATTCAAAAGGAAAACCAGACATGACGGTTCTAGTGTAGAACCCTCGCACCCTGACCCATCAGTGTGAGGTGCTGCCAGGGCAGAAAGGCTCTGTCTCCTCAGGGTGCTCACAGCACACCTTCTTTCTGAGGGGCACCTGTAAATGACAGGACACGTGCCTCTCAGGGAGGGTTAAAATAGGAAGTGAAAATAAATGTATTTAGGAGCAGTCATTTTGTGGACATAGAAGAAAGTTAGTGAACATTTTATTTCAAATCTTCAATTCCAAATACTATGATTCAAAGCTTTGAAATACCTGTGAAATACCTTTTCTTTCCCATTAAGCATAGTCAGTGCCAGCGAAGAGTTCTACTCATTTAGGGAACAGTATAGATAAAAAGGCAAAGTCAAACCTACCGAAGTATTGCAACAGTTCAGATTCCATTGCTGTTTTTTCTTTGTTCTCCCTAGAGACCCTGTAAATAACAGCAGTAATTACTGTGCTTTCATTTTCAGTAATGCAAGATTTGCATGGGCACCACTCTAAATCCAGCTCTGTACATAATTCTAAACCACCTGGCCAATTTTTCAGTTGCTTTCAAGTGGCAATCAGTAATCAACCTGCTAGCAACAGAAACCTTTTAATCCCCATAGGACATCATTTCCTCGCTGATTTAACTCGACTGACTCTTGTCTAGAATGTAGTCTTGTGAAAAAATAGCAGTCTGCCTTTTGACCAACAGCAACGGCACATTCATAGTCTCGTCACATGTTGGAATACTCGGTTCAACAGTCAGCAGATGTAAAACTGCTGGGAAAATTTGGGACTGCAGCTTGCCAGACTTGAGAACAACTGCACTGAGAACCACATCTTCCACACCCAGCAATACAAACCAACACAGAGATCTTACATGGGTGTTTGACAGTGATGGGACACAGATGGAGTTTTCAGGTGGGAAATATTTCCAGGTATATAAACAATACATGAACACATGTTTTGGAATGTTCTGTGAATTTCAGTGATAACGCATGTGCAGTTTACTTCTTTTTATGATTTTAAGTGCCAGCACCTCCCTAGCTGCTCAGTCTCCAGTGAGGTGCTGCACTTACATCTCCCTTGGTTTTAGCCACTTGTCAGACACACTGAAAATAAAATATTTAACAAGTAGCACTTTTACTAAGGAAAACTTTTATTTCAACTGTGCAATCAATCAGTATTTAGACAGCAGTTTCATAAACATTTGGCATTTAAACTTCTATTACTTTTTGGCATGACCTTGGGGCAGTATATAAACAACCCTGGAGGGGAAAAATGAACCAACCCACTAGGTAACATTTACTAGAATGCTAGAAAAAGAAATCCACATTATTAAACAAAATAGTTCTTAAAGGACATTAAAAAGTTACATTCAAATCAGGGCAAACATTAGCTTCCCTCATGCAATGGAATTCACAGAGCTGATCCCCTGAGACAAATATAGAATTAATACAATTCAGCTCCATCCTCCATTAGCCAGTCAGCCACTGCTGCCCTTAAGAGAAAATGGCACACGGAGTGAAAGGATCCAGAACACCATAATATGAGATACACACCTGGCTCCTACACTGGCAATTCATTCAAACTTCAAAAAAACCCAGAAGCCAAACACTCAAAAAGCAACATTTGGATATGTCTGTTTTTCACATACAGTCAGTCTTTACTGAGAACACACCAGGCGGGTGCCATGTGGGTATATGCAACCATGAAAAGCTGAAAACTTCCAGGAGGAGCACAGCTCGCAGTGGAACCAGAGGGGCCAACACAGCTCGTGTTTACATCCCTTTGCAGCCGATGAGGACCACTCTCAGTGTAAACCTAGCGGAATTACAAAGAAACTCGCATTTGAGCAAAACTGAATTTGTGTTCTTTTCACGTGGGCCTCTATTTACAGAAAGCAAGTTGGTTTGGGAGTTGTATTGAAGAATAGTAGTTTTTGAAACACATCTTCCAAAGTACAGTTACGTAAATAATATGTTTTAAACTTGTGTTATGATAGAAAGGCGCTCTGTTTTTCCTGCAAATTTTTCCACTTTAGAAACTGCTTGCTATTAGCAGAGCTGCAGTTGCAGCAACTATTAAGTGTAACAACAGTTCAAGCTAAAAATGACCTCTTTAGCAATTACTGGGTGTAATTCTGCTTTCAACTTTACCAGAGAAACCTCAGCAAATTCATTTCTGTGAAATAGCACCAGAGTTATGCCTGTGCAGCTCCCAGCTGGTAGGAATGAGATTTCTGGCTAAACATGGAGAGCCCTACAGACATTCTCCATGTTCAGAGAGGGACTTTCCCCTGCATGAACTTCATTCTGCAATCAATAAAATGAGCCAGAGCTTCTGGTCTTAGGGCTGGCAAGTGTGCTCTGAGTAACATGTTACCAAGTTGCAGCAGTCCATGGTAACTATGCTTGTGTACGTGCAGGTGGCAGCAAGTGGTAAGTCATTCAAGTTGACTTAGTTTGCAATGAAAAAGAAGTACACTGACCTGAAATGCTCAGTATTTACTACAGGCTAAGGCTGGATGCATGGAGAGTTACAACGGACCTCTGATGTATGGTACCTTGCTATCTTAAAAACCCACATTTACCAGTGGGAGTTTTAACCACATAAATTCTTTCCTTTAGAAAGAATAATGCTGTGAAGATTTAAAAACCAAACACCCCCAAAAAGCTGACTTTGTGTGTGCAGGCTCTGCAAACTGGAATAAAAATTAATTCCCTTGCTGACTTAAAAAGAAACAGGACCCTGATTTGAATAAAAACCAAGATTTAGCTCACAGTCTCAAGCAAGGGAATAAAACCAAAGATGGAATGAACTATGAAGAATAATTAAAAGCAGGTGAGGAAGTCTCTCAGTACTCTCTTTTCTGTTAAAATCGCGTAAGTTACATTAGAAAATACACAGCTAATATAGGAAATTATTAAAAATGATATGTTGAATTTTCAAGTTTCTCTTATAGAAATAGAGCTATTAAAAAAACCCAAACCAAATGATAGGCCCTGTTCTACACAGCACACAGATTCCCAGCTCTCCTGGGCAACTCCTGAAAGACAAGAATACTTTTTATTTGTTAAATATGAAGAAAGTACACAAGTGTAACTGTGGGCTGGTTGAGCATCTGGGTTTGGAGCAAGGTTCTGCAGAACTGGCATAGGCATTGCTGATGCAATTAAAGGGCAGAGTCCTCCCTTGGAAACACTATTCATACAATAGGCCAGTTTCAAGATTTCCTCTGTAAGTTTTGATGCTTTTCAAGTCACATCAACAGTAACATTTTTGCTTTCTTTTTAAAGCACAAGTGTTGCATATACACTCACTACACCAGCCATGGCTCCTTAGTTCTTAAAACACTTAAACAAAATCAGTTCACATAGTGTAACACTGAATTCCACATTCCTGTTCATCTTCCAGAACACATTAGGTAAAATTCATAATTAAAACATGATATTGTTTTTTTCCTCCAGGACCCAGTTTCTACAGACATAGCCAAGACAAAAATTATAGGAAAACCCGAAGCCATCCTGCCTGCTGTGTTCTGTCAGCTCTTTCAAGGAAAATGTAATGAACAAAGTTCACATACGAACAACTGATTTCCTTAGCCACAGGTATAAACTTTTAAGAGAATTAGTAGCTGTAATGTCATACCTACAAATACATGTGTTGGCTTCAACGATATGAAGTATTTCAACTTTGAGCCCGATTTTGGACTGTTACAATCATGAAAGATTGATTCTGTTATTGAGTTCAAGAAAGTGTCCATTTCTATGCAGTTTTCTGGAGATTGCTTACATTGGTGGAGTTTTCAATCATAAGACAAACCTCTTGCAATGTCTTGTGACAGATTACTGATAAGTCATGAATTTCGAGAAGAACCTATTTTTTGTTCTGTAGTGACCACGACTATGACAATGGAAGCGCATGAATGTAGACTGGGTTCTGGAGAAACTTATTATATTTGGTTAACATAAAAAGTAAAGAAAAAGACAGAATAATTAATGCCTACCTAAGCTTGCCTATATGCTGAGGTAACCTTAAATATCTTTGGTTTTCTTTATTTGCTGATAAAAAGTACTTTAATAAAGCCTTAATTCTGGCTGCACTGAGCTCTAATACACTGGATATTTTAAACTCTTTGGCTATTGAAGTTAGAGCATCTATATTAGGTTGACAGATTTTATATAGAGTCTATTTCTCTCAAATTAGCCATGGGTTATACTAGAGTGGGTCTCTGGAAAAAAAAAGTTTAGGATTTAGAGTATTTAACTGTAATGATGGTCATAAAATTTCATCTGATTATCAGTACTTCCAGCAAACAAGTCTTTGGAGAAGCAGTTACCATCTCTGCATATCAGCTGTTTCTGAATGAAACTAACAAAAGAGGCTACTCTGAAAGATGAAGTGTGAAACTTCATGCTACACATTCTTAATCTAGTTCTGATTAATTCACGCTTTACCTAACTAGAAACAGTACTCTGCTGTACACTAAACATTCTGCCTGACGAGACCAAAAATAAATCTTTGGTGAAAAGGTTTTCTTTTTCTTCAGCAAGTAGATAAAAAACTGTTCAAAAATAATTTGTTTAATACTGTAATGTTGATCAACTACGTGCTGGAGAAAAAAATCGCCCTTGGAAGTCTTTGGAGATACCTGCTGGTATTATTATAGATTTCTTTAAAGGCTTTTGTAACAACAAGGTAGTTAAAATTGTAGAAGCATACAACTCATCTATGCAATCAACTACAATCAAGAAGCCCTATTGTTTTTTGTTAGTAACTACTTATACAATAAAATGTATTCAGCTTTTCAAACCTATAGCTGTTACCTAGTTCAGTAATTTCGGGACAATATGTGGCTTCCTTCTCCCTACAGAAAAGTCTTTGGTTCGAGATTATTTTTAAAGCATTTGAATCAACACTGCTACAAAAAGGTGAATGTGTCCTGTCTGACTCAGAACCAGCAGTTAACAAGGTACAGAACTAGGGTAACCAGAAGCCGATTCCTCAGCACAAGCCAGACAGAAAGTTAGGGCTTAGTGAGGCCTTGTGACCACCTTCTGATACATGAGGAAGGAACCAGAAGTCAGCCTGGCCTACCTGGAGGGTGATGTCTTGGCCCCGGTAAAGTCAATGGGAGTTAAAAAAACCCACTTAAATCGAGCCCTATGGTTGCTTCTCAGAACATTACAAGTTAAACATTTTTTAAAGTAAAAACATGCTGGAGGGGGTCCTTTTTTAAATTTTTTTTTCCCTCTTTTTTTCTTTTTTTTTTCTTTTTTTTTTTTTTAGTTAAACAGGGAAAGGGGAGGAGTGGAGAAGGGGACTGGACACTGGATATAGATACAGGCAAGGTCATAACATTGGATGGTTCCAACCTCCTCCCTCTCTCTCCTTCTTTCCTATTAAAAAACAAAACAAAACGTGATACCCTGTCAGTTTGCTCCACGTTTCTGTGAGGCAGCTCAAAAGTAACAAACTCTTCCCTGAGTACAGGAAAAAACAACAACAAAAAAAACTAAAAACCACGAGAATCACTTTCAAAGGAGGTAGTATAAAACAGGAATTGCATGGGTTCAAGGCAGTACTTGCCTCCTTCAACAGACTCTTCAACTAAAGCTCTGGCCTTTTTATTTCTTATGGTAGCCCGATCAGAGTTTTAGATCACCATGTGGGTAAAGTCACTCCCTGAGCTAACAGCACACTAGGTGAAGGCAAGGAGCAGGGCTGCATCCTAACAACAGCTCTGAGACATACCATGATGCTAGCAGTGCTTATCAGCACTTAAAGCTGGGTAAAAATGAAGCATAAAATTCATGACACAGTTTACTTAAAACATCTAAGAAGTATTTAAGGCATCTTTCTGTACTCGAAAGCATATTTACGATTCTAAAAAGGCATAAGGCAAATCAGTAATTTCTAATATATAATGCAAGGCACCATTGCTAAGAAGTACTGTGATACTGGAATACTCAGCATTATCATCTATTCCATGACTCTCATGCAGAGCCAAACTGTTTGGAAAATGCTGAATACTTCTTCATTTTGCCATGCTTTTTAGCATTAACTGTCATTAAAGGGGAAGCAATTGTCACTGTGCGGAACCCAAAATGTCCCAGAGCCCTAAGGATATAGCATATATCCTGTCAGCAGTCACCGGCACAAGTTTCTGAGGAAAAGGCACTGTCCTAGGCTTACTGGGGTCATGAGAAATCAAGAGGTACAAAAGATTTCATGTGGCTGTACACACGGAAGCACCAACTCCAGTTTTCCCAGTTTTTAACATCCTCTGTCAACCACATTAAATCATTACATTTTAGACTCTGAGGTTTCCTTCTTTTTAAAGACAGAGCTTTGGCTAAACAATCTTGTTCACCTACCTACACAACTCCCTGATCACTGAGTGCACACACATGCACACGCACACACATTCTACACACAACTGGGGAGGGGAAAACAACCCAACAGACAAAAACCAAACCCAAAATAAAACAACACTACTAGGAAGTATCATCAGTTTCATAGCTGAGACCAACTAGAACACGTATGAGGTAAAGCAGTTATCATTCAGAGTTCACCTCTCGGCAAACTGAGGTAGATAGTCAGCAAAAGGGCCAACAGCCTTCCCTTTGCTCCAGTGACATATTTTTAACGTTAGTCAGAAATTTTCACTGTCCTTTCACATTTGTTGACCACTAAACATTCAAAATGAGTGAGTTTTAAAAGCAAATCAAAACAAGCAAAAAAACCCATAAACAAAAAAACATTCATGAGAAATCTGGGATCACCTGCTAGGTTAGCCAGGCTTCCCACGATAAAACTTTGGCTCCCTGTTCATTGTCCTTCGAACAGACATACACTGCAAGAATGTCTGGCGTGGCCCTAAGGATGTCAGTTTTGCACTGCAGAGTGTATCTGAAGAGGTGAGGTAGAAGTCTGGTCAGTCGCAAACAGCAGAGGAGACTCTGTGCAGTTACTTTTATCAGAGCTCATCACATTCATACCCAAGTCACTGCTCGCAAAAGGACCGGTAGTGGGAGGGGTGGCACTTATCACAGAGGAGTGGTGTATCTCATCGTTGGACTCATGAGAAAACCTTCCAGAGTCACCGGTCTCGTGGCTTCCTTCGCTGTTGGCGGAATGCTCCGTATCAGCAGCAATACTGAATGGCACCTGGAAATTAGACTGCTGGCCAGGAGAGCTGGGGGAGTCATCCTCACTGATCAGTACCGTGGTGCCTGGCTGGTACAGACACACCGCCTGGGCAAATCTTCTCTGAGGCTACACAAAAAGCAGAGAGAAAAAGGTTGTTCAGGCTCTGAAAAGCTGAGCCAGAATCTGAATTTGTACTGCATTTCCTATCTCCTGTTCCTCCAGAGTACCTCTAACAGCATTGGCTTGGAACAATTCGGGCTTTACTACAGGAGGTTAAAAAGAATCAATCTCGAGTCTTGCTCATACTTTTCCACAATAGATGAAATAATCCCTTCTATCTAAGCATGGCTAATCAGGAATGATTCCCCTGGAGAGACCGGATGGTATTTTAAAAACATACTTGGTAGAGCTCTCTCCCATCCCTTCATGCATATTCTTTAAGCGTTACTCCTTGAGTGGTAACAAATACTTTTTTTGTAGAGGCATGAGAAATGTGCAACTGCTTCTGGAAATATTTTGGAATACCAATTTACAATATGGATATCAAGATTTCCTTAAATATACAAGAGCACAATACAAGTTACAACCCAAGAAACATTAGCTGGATGGCCCACAGGTGTGAATTTGCATGATAATGTTCTGGATTTAACACTTTAGCTTTAAACAGTTATTTTTCTCATCCAAATAGCAAACGTGTCCACAGTAACAATTTCAGAAGCCAGACAGTTCCATGCAGATTCTCAATTTCTTCAGTATTTTGGGTAAATAATTTAATTTCCCTCTTTTGGTTCTCTTCAGCAAACAAAGTTTGAGCTGTCAGGGTAGCATTCTTTATATATTATTATTATTTTGTATTTATACAAAATTGCTGCGGATTTAGTACTGTAGATGCTATGCATAGACCAGCACACAGAAATCCTTTTGCTCACAGATGAAAGGGCACAGGCAAGAAAATGATCAATTTACAATTACCTGACAACTCAGGACAGAAAATGAAACTTCCGTAAGGCTTTACTACAAGGTAGAACATCGTCAGCCTTAACACACCCAAATAAAACTTAGACCACTAAGTATGTCTTTCAATAAACAGAAAACTACATGTCTTCCTTTGCAAACACAGGGTGTTAGAGATTGCACATCTCTGCCCATTAGACCAATTACCTCCTTGGTCTTCACCTTCTTAGCATCCTGGAAGAACAGCCATCTTTTCTTGCAGTTGGCCTTTGTGACAGGCCCATAGCTGTTAATAATCAGATCAGATCCCCCCTACAACAGAGGGAGACAAACAGACATTTATTTTCACAAATGACATTTCTAAGACAGAGTCAAACTGCAATCTGCAGAACAGAGAGTGAAATAAGTGTACCAAATCAGATCTCGAGCTAAATTTTCTAATAAGTCTTGAAAATTTGACCCTGGATTGCCAAAGCTGTGCTGCCCCACTAAAAAAAGTTCCTGTGGATTTGTTGTGCACATGTTTCACTTTTGAGAAGGACTCCGATGTTATAGCAATGAATTCTGAGGAAAGATCTGTGGTTTGGGAACAAGCAAAACTCACATTACCTTCGCATCGATAAAGCTGTTTCCCACTATCATTGGCAATAAGGATTCTTCATTTTCTGCAATTCCTTCAATACTCTTCTCCACCTCATTAGCACTGGCTAATGAGATGCTGGTATGTGACAGCTGGTCAGTGCTTTGCTGCACAGGTTTAGGAGCAGATGTTTTCCTACACAATGTTAAGCAAGAATAAAATTGACCCACACGAAGAAAATATAAAATCAGACAAAAAATCAAGGATAAACTTCAAAGCTATTATTAATCGGGTAATACTGGTAATATTCTTGGCATTTACAATTTGTTACATGATACTTCCAACTCTTATGGAATTTAAACGTTATTGCTTGTGATAAAAATAACATCTGCTTCCAGTTAATCATACACAGTAGGCTATGAGCTTATGTGCAGACAGGAATTGTCATGATTAGTAATATTACTTGAAGGAAGTAACTACTAATGATATTAAGGCCTTTCTAACATGCTATACAGAGGTTGTCTCCCAATCTGTATTTTTTCCTGCATATGTGCTATAAAGCCCTTGTTACTAAAATATACTTTAAGGCAGTTTTAAGGTTTGCTATTTCAAGTAACTTCTCTTTGTTCTGAGCCCAAAGTTATGGGAGGTCACTGGGCCAGTTTATGCCTCATAGCACCTGACGATAAGACAGATGGTAGCTTGCTCTACTGCAAACAAACTGCATTATGGCACTGCTTTATGTCATAGTTCCCTTTGTCCAGCAACACCAGAGGGTTAAAGCCTCGCAAACCAGGTCTGGGCAGGCTGGAGCGTTAAGCAGGAAGAGAAGATGATGTAAAGCAGCATGTTTGTCTGACACAAAAAGGGTTTTTTTATTTGGAAACTCGCCTCATACTTAGTTGTCAAAGCACCCCTGACTCACTCTGTGGGGTCTTCCTCCTCTTCACTGGAGAAGGGGCTCAGGTAGAGTAGGAAGAGCCAACAAAGTGCTTTGTTTCCACTGCTGGTAGGAATAGGTGAAGAGATAGAGTACTTCAGAGAACTTAGCCCTCTTGGAGATGAAGGCACATCCCAAGAATCAGTGTCTTGAGAAAGAGCTCAGTCTTCAAGAACAAAAACATACCTGGCTTTACTGCGATAAATTAAGATCAGGATGCAGATAAGGATGCAGGTCAAGGCTATGCAAACCCCCACAACAATGCCAGTCATTGATTTCTGGTCTAGATGGTAATAGTCAGAATAAACTGTAAAAAAAAAGAACACAGAAAAGCTCAGTAAATAAGAACAGCTGCCCCCTCCTCCCTGTCAGGATATTAATAGGGTTACAGTCACAATCAGAGACAAATGCTTCCTTTTAATGAGATTCCAGACCTCTGTCATACATTTTGACACTTTTGAAAAGAAAACTTGTAGACCAAACAGAGGAATATACACAGTTCTGGAATGGGATGGGAAGAAGGTCCACACACCACAGCCTCTTTAGTGACCTACAACACGGAGCAGAGGAGTTCTCTTCAATACCTTCCTTGCAGGGTGCTACTAGATAACAAAGAGAAAAGGCTCCTAGGAGGGAGGCATTGTTGCCCAGGAGGGCTCACTTTAGTTTATGCTTTGACATCGTATGTCTATTAACCTAATCCTGAGGACATGACTCTATTTGCTTAGACAGGCCTAAAAAATAACTGAATTCCAGGAAGGGAGAAAACCTGAGCAAGAAAAATCCCTGTGTTTTAATCAGAATTCCATGTGTAACAAGAACAGGTTAAAAGGGTCATGTACCTGAATAACTGCTAGCTCTGGCCTCCGCAATCACTTTAAAATCTGCAGTAAGTCACTAAAGTAAATCCTGCTCTCTCAGACAAAGACAATGTGTTACTCCATTCTTATCTGGAGAAACCACTGATGTTCCCTTCATTTCCACAAGGTAACACATAGTTCACCCCAAAGAGCTCCAGGTGGGGCTGACTTCTTTGGTGAAAATACATGCTGGTGTATCACTGACTGACAGGGGTGATTTGGGTTGCTGAAAAACCAGAAACCAGCAAATTTCAACAGACTTATTTGAGATGCCATCTTATCTCTGCTGGGCTTTTTGGTTCTAATTCACCAGTGCTACAGGTATTTAAATAAAGGATTTAAAGGAAGTGCCTTAGAAGAGTAGCTGCAACTTTGATATTGATGTGAAATTCAAAACAGTTGTGTTGTCACTTGAAAGGTAAACTTACAACTTCTGAGCAAAATAATTAAACCCCTTCTGAGTTGTTCTGAGATAAAAATTCCAAAATGGTTTCATTTGCAATAAAATGCTGTGGTTTCAGGACAGAATGGTATACCCTGACAGTGGTTACACAAGGTAAAACAAACAGGGATCTTTCTTCCTACTACTTGTGACAGCAGTGGTCAAAACATTGCTACTGACTTATGGAATCTCCCGAGTCCAGGCGTTTAGGTCTCTGATTAGACTCTGATGTCTCCTTTGGCAGGACAGCAAGTTCTACTGCATTTGAGAAGGGTCCTTCTCCCACTTCATTGGAGGCTGCTATTTTGACCAAGTAGACGTTTCCTGCTACAAGGTTTTCCAGCAAAGCCATGGTCATTGCTCCTATGAAAAGATTTGAGAAAGAGTTCCAGTTAGACAACGTCTGTGGGAACAGACTGTGATTTAGACATTGGGACCTACACTTTCTTTCCAATAGCACCTCTAAATCTTGTTTGAGGGCTGTGATAGCTGTCATATTCTAACTTCCATATACAGGGTACAGAATGAACACTGGGGTTGCCTGCTGGTACCTTCTGTCTCTTCTCTCCCTACTGCTTGACCACAGCACACTGCAGCCAGTAAAGTTCAAACACCAGAGTCAAGTGTTGGCTATGATACGCAGCATACTAATCACAGATCCAGCGTGCTCTGCATTTCAGTGTGATAGCATTTATGTTGTGAACCTATCTGTGAGGATGCTCGAACTACTAACCAGACTTTCAGGCAAAGAAAGCGGGATGTTAGACCTCTCCCACATACTAATCTATGTGCCTCTCCTAGATCCTGTACATGAATGTGAATTAAAATTGTCGTAACAAAATAATTCAGGTTCAGTTTATCAAATTTCAGGTCTAGTTGGTTAAATGAACAGGACAGATTTGGAAAAGTACATTATACCATGCTTTAAAAATAAAATTAAACCCTATTTAGACCTGCGTAGGCTTCCTTGATTACTGCACATCTAAGCTGTGCTACTAAAAATACTACAGAAAATGTCTTTCTCACATGTTAAGGATTCATTTCCTAAAGTCCCTGAAGGCAGGAAAACAGATTAAGAACATCAATAGGATTCACTTGCATTGTCCTTAGACCGGCAAAACTATCAAAGTCAATAAGAGCTTTGCCTGTCTAGGGGCTGCAGACTACTGCTTAAAATGCCAATTCATTTCTAACATGCCTGTTTCTTTCTACCACAGAAATATACTGCTTTTCTTTCCCTAAACAGTGGCAGTTACAAGTAAAAATCTATTCCTTGTTTTCTTTCACATATTCCATTCACTTTCTCAGACTTGAGTCTAAATTTCAACCTTTCAAATCAGTTTCAGAAGTCAGAATTTACAGTAGCATTGGGAGTGTATAAAATACAAGGTTGTTTTGCTGACAGAAAAGATTACACATTTGGTAAAAGGGAAGCTACTTCAAAAGGTATTTCAGCTCTTCCATAAACATCATCCATTAGCTGAAAGCATTTGAAGTAAAATGTGAGGTATCTGTAACCAAAGGAGCTGTAATATTTAGCACCAGCAAGGGCGAAAGGTCACATTTCAATATTACAGGCTCTTTCCCACCAGCTCCTTTCAAATCTGCTGCATCTCTAAAGCAAGTAAGCACTTGGTACTGATTTACTGCACACCAAGTGTGCAAAGGCTATAACTTCTGATCCACTTGAGGAGAACTGGGGAAAAGGGGGGAGGTGGCCGGAAGGTAACTCAGATCCCAAATCAGCAACAAACTGCAGTTATATTTTCCAACACTGCCATGCCTAACACCAGCTCAGTCAAATTAGAGGGGCTTGGCTTTTCAGTTGGTGGATTGATAGAAATTTGCACGCATAAACTAAAGCCTGTGCTATGACTTTTATAGGTGGCAAGGTTGATATTGTGGGGTTTTCGCTTGGTTTGGAGGGCCTGTTTTATTTTTTTATTTGAGGGCTGTCTTTGGAGATGTGGGAAAGACTGGGGTTATGATTGCACAAATCTTCTGCATAACAAGTTTAGTGTCAAGACAAAAAAAATGCTATTTATTAGTGCATGGGGTAGCTGATCTTATCACAATAAATGCATTAAAAAACCCAAACCCTGTGTCTATCTCAAATGACCTGTGAAAGGACTTTAATGGGTGTATCACAGTATTTGCCCAATTTTACCTTGATATACTAACTTTCTTTCAGACTTTTTCACCTGTACTTTAATTAAGAGCACTACAGATTGTCCTAATGTGTCACAATGCCTGAACTCCAATGCCATGCCTCAAACCCTAATATATCTGTCAAAATACAAAATTAGTGACTCTAGCGTTGGTGGACATAGTAATACACTGAGATTTGTAGCTCTCCATTTGCTCATTCCAGACAACACTTTCAGTATGGGAACACATGAAAATGTTTACTGTTATTGGTATCCCCCCATCTGAAATACCTATGATAAAACACTATTTGAGATGCTGCTCAGTTTTACAGCCATGGCTGAGCGGAAGTACATACCTGAAAGCAATTCAGTCACTTTGCTGCATACAACAGACATCACCAGAATGATAAGATACACTCTTCAAATATAAGCTCTCTGTGAATTTACATCTGCTGGGGTTTTTAGTGAGTAAAAATTAGTATTAAATTGGTCCCTTAATATGACAACTTTACATCACTGTTTCCTTCCACAATCTAAAGGGACAACTTTGTATCACTGTTTTTTTGAACAATTTTAATAGGGAAAAACCATGGGCTCAATCTTTCTCCTATAGTTAGGCCTTATTGATACTTCAGAGACTAGTTATTGTTCACAACTTTTGCTTGCCAGTAATACTTCACTGTTACTCTTCACAGCTGACCATTCTACTTGAGGCCAGCCTAACAAATACCATTCTGCTCCAGCAAAGACAAAGCAGCACTGCCACCTTTCAGAATGGCTGTTGGTCTTTCATCCTCTTTAGGAGCAGCACAAAGGACAACCACCATCTTTGAACTAAAACAGGTCCTCTCACTGATGGCAAAACCAATTGTCCTCTGTAAGTGCACTCATTTCTTTATGAATTTTCTCCATGGAAAATTTAAAGCCCCACTCTGCTGACAACGAAGCATTCAGCCAACACAACACAGAGCAACAAAATAGCAACTTTTCTGGGGCAATCCTCTTAAATAAGCTACTCAAGCACATTACTTTATTCGAATATAACACTGAGCTTCCCTCACTGGTTCAATATATAATTAGAACATCATATACTCTGAACTGCCTCTGTCTATTTGGCATACCAACCAAAAAGTAAATGCCTTTTTCTTTTCTTCTGGCTACAGTAGAAATCTGTTCTCAATGCAGCTCTTCAAATCATAGTATTATCCTGGAAAATCCCTATAAAAATGTATACAATATCTAATCACAAAGATGTGACTGAAGTTCACATCCCCATACCTGAGTTCCTGTTAGATTGCCTTGCCAGCAGCAGAATAGAGCCAGAGAGTTAAATTGAATTTGCAGAGCAATTTACTGGGAGTAGGGGGAAGTTCATTAAGTGAACTGAGCTAACTGGATTGGCAGTGATTGAAAGAAACATCTAATCCCACACAGCCACATTTATAAATTTATTTCTGGAAGCAAGGCATCTCGGAGACTTCAGAGACCTGAATGAGTGCATTTACAAAATGAAACCATCACAACCCTGGTTACAACAGAACTAAGATGGATGTAATTGGATTTATGAGACATTTTGGTTCACATGCACACACTGAGCTCCAAAGCAACACAGAGAGCTGTTCTCCCCTCACCTTCTCAGTATTTGTTCTTTAATACATTTTCATTGCAACCATAGGAATAATACTAAACTAACTATAACTTTCTTATAACTTTCACATGAACATTCAAATGAATTTCTTAGTGTAGTCCAAGGGAGCTGAAAGTAACAAAGCATCTTATAAGCATTGTTGTTTATCCAGTTCACATGTTTATTATTTTAGTTTACCTTCTCTGTGCAACACTTGCCATTCCCCAGCAATCCAAGACTTCCTGGATGCATACAGGATAGTGTATCGTGTAACAACTGTTTCAGGACCATCAGGTGGCTTCCAGGAAACCAAAGCAGTATTATCCTCTATCAAAGTCACCTTCACTCCTACTGGAGGGCCAGATGGTGCTGTGAGAACAGTAACACAATGCTATTAGGCTAACCTAATTTACATGCAATTAAATTGCTCAGAAACTGATGCACAGACCTAATGGCTACTGCTACATCCCAGATAAACACACAAACAAACACACACTGCTCCTCAAGAGAAACTCTCCTGTTAACTCTGATCTCATCGATAGTTCAGATTCTATGAAAGCAAATTTAGTATTTTTCTTTCAGCTCCAGAAAGAAACAGTCACTGACAAAACCCTCACATCATTACCCTGTGAACAGGTATGTCCCAAACACTGCAATGCTGAGAACATGGACCTCCAGCTTTTGATTTCCACTCATCAAGCTGACAGAACAGCAAACCAGCAGCGAGAGCAGTAGATGTGTAACATGGTTACAGTTTCTAGAACTCTGGGGTTTAAAATACATTTCCATAATGCCTAGGAAACAGCCATGCCTCTTCAATACGTATTTTAAAGTTTCAATCCAAGTTATTTCCATTCAGTGGTTGCTAATTTTATGTCAAAATCACTGCTGAATTTAGGTAATTCTTGAAAAATAATTTCCCAGTTCCAAAACAAGGATTTTCCTGACAGCACTTTCCTATCTCTTACCAAGAAGAGCAATATCTGTATCTCAAGAGGAAAGTATTTCTCTCTCTTACAGACAGCTTGAAATTAATAAGCAATTTTTCATGTCATTTGGTTTACTGAGCTTTCTTTTTAGAGCTGTGTGGTCCTCTGCTAGTGCCTTACCTTCTGGAAGGGTAGTATGGTAGACTACTGGACTCCAGGGGCTGGAGAGCTGGTCCACGTGGAGCCGAACTGCAAATTCATACATGGTTTTTGGCTCAAGACCTTGAACTAACATGTGAGTCTCTGACCTGCACAGATGAAGGAATAAATGCATGTCACTGCAGCAGTTGACTTCAAGATCCCAAACTCAATTGATATCTCTTAGTCACTGTGAGCAGATTCCCGCTGTCAGTTCCACACAAGACAAGCCAGTGCAAGTCCAGACACATGGTCCATCTGCACTGTCTACCTGAAAATGCAATTGTACTGACCCGGAACTCTCCTGCAGAGGTTCTATCTACTGTCAGTTGACTTAAGCTCAAGTTTTAATAAAGATTGTTTGGACAGCTGATACACAAGCAAGCGTAAGAATATTACTGCCCAGAACACCAGTAAGTATCCTGAACTCAGCTCTTTCTGCATTTGTCCATAGGGCAGTATGCTTCAAGCTGGAGTAACACTTATACTACAATCAGCACCACAAGCTGAAAAAGCACGTGATGTTGGCTCCATCAGCTCACAGAACAGACAGGGGCTATGTGTGCAACTTCCCCTTCCACTTACAGCCTCTATCACCTCATGTTTTAGGGATCTCTGTAGAATATAAATGTTCCATACTCACCTTGTAGTTGCATTTGGCAATGTATTAATTGGGAAATTGGTTATATTGACTGTAATATTGTCATTTACTACTTCATCACAAAGTCAGTTGTAGACATGCTGCTTTATTCTGACTCTGGGGGTGGGATGCACCAGGGTGGTAATACTCAGTCAAGATTATATCTCAGTTTAAATAGCGTTACTCTACAGATATTGCTTTATTAAATCCCACTTAGTATTTCATCTTTCATACTGCAAAGGCAGTCACCAATATTTGCAACAGCCTCATCCTATCACAGAAAGCAGCATTCATTGCCATGCTCCATATTGCATGCTAAGAATTTTACATGGTGATTATACTGTGTCAAATTGTTAAGTCAGGAGTTATACAGCAGGGGATGTGTTCTTTGAAGAGAAAACATTTACATTAGGATGGAAACTATCTTTTAGGACAGTGTTTTTCTTATTTAGAAGGCTTGAGTAAAGGCACATATTGACAGAACTACACACAAACAGATTCCCTCAACAGCACCATTGCCCTCATCATAGGCAGTCTTCTGCACCCACACCACCTGAGCAGAGAGCTGAACACCATGCCTAGGCAGAATTTCTTCTCTCTTCTGCCATTCTATGCTTCATATGTTGATTCTCTGAAAGAGCTCTAGTTCCTGCTCAGTTTTCTCCTGGCAGGGTGCCACACACTCAGGAATGTGGCATTCCCACAGCAACATGCTTGAGCCCTCAAATCTCAGAAATTCTTGTTTCCAGTCTTAAAATCAGACACTGGATGAAGTCACTTTGCCCAGACAAGCTACCTATAGTTATTCTCTTTTGTTTGGTTGAACAAGACCTTAAAACTAAATTCAGCTTAGCTAAACAGCCATTCAGGAGCTTGTCCAGGGATCCAACACAAGCATCGCAGGTAGAGAACAAAATTGTTCTATGAACACATCTTAAAAAAAAAACAAGAAACAGAACTAGCGGCCACTGGGCAAAACACACTGTTCTCCAAGGGAGATGAAAGTTACAGCAAAATGCAACTAAGAGAGAGCAGGAAGAGTAGAATCTGAGTGAAAAGAATTTGGAAATGGGAAACCAAGGCTCAGTAGCAGCCCTGCACTTACGTTTGGAGGTAGAGAACCAGAGAAGCATTCTGCAGCCCCACTGGGTTGCAGCGGATTGTGTAGTTAATGACTTGTGCAGATGTAAAGGCAGGCTTTCCCCAGTGAAGGTAGATAGAAGATGAAGTGTTAGCTTTGGCATAGAGGTGGTGAGGAGGTGGCGGTGGTGGCACCATGCGATCACGGACAGCTGTTCGGAACAAAAAGGAGCATTAATTATTTATTGAACTGTATACAGATAGTGGTATGATTAAAAGCCAAGCCTGAGCTCAAAGGTTTCAGATTCAAATTTGCCCCTCCCCATCATTATCTGGTATTCAGACCCAGGAATCTAGTTCAAGCTTCTAACTCGACACATGTCACTTATTACTTCTGTAGTCCCACTTGTTTAGTCAAGACCAAAGTCAAAACTATAAATAGAGAAACAGAAGAGAGACAAATCTCTTATAAGACACATGATACGTCACTGGTTACATGATGCAGGCAATCTAGTAGTGGAGGAAAACATTTGGTAGCTATCTTGTTTCCTCAGCTGCAGTTCATGAACACTGGAGACTGTCTCAGTTGCAGGATGACTAGGATAGTACTTGTCACAGTTACATCTTTCTGGCTCTCTGTTTTACACTGAATTGATTATTTATAGGTTAAAAACACAGAGCTTCTGGGACCATGAAACATCTCGGCTCCTAATAAATTCTTCATGTACCTGTAATACTTACAGACACATCCTGGAGTGCTGACTGTTTGGTCTGCCTGATAACCTTCTTCCATACTGTTATATGCCAGCAGCCTTACATGATACTTTCTTCTAGGATCTACAGAAAGAGAAAAGGAATAATTAGACTCAAGTAAAAAAATAAAGATTTTCAGACTTCAGCAGGTAGTCGGGTAACTTGATTCTCCTGGAAGTTTGTTTCAAAACTTGTCTGCTACAGTCAGCAGCCTGATGAGCAGGCCGGATGCCTGGAAGCCTGTCTCTTCTCCAGCCCTAAGAATTCCCCTCAATTTTTTCCCAGAATCAGCCACTATTTCCCAGTCTTGCTTCTGATAGTCTGAAACAGAAGTTTGTAACACTAATCAGTAGGAGTAGGATAAATATCACATTCCTATCTGTAACAAAATCACACCTTCATAGCTATAGAGTTAGATTTAATAGCAGGATTCAGCACATTAAATGCGTTTTCAGTCTATAATAAAGATTTGTTAAAACAGCCAGCATGAGGCCCACAGAAACTAACATTTATTTCTGTATAAGCGGGCTGTAATGAAGCAGGGCAATCAAAGCAAAGGCAGGAAGACAGGACCCAGCAAAGAAATGGGAAATGTTTCTGTTCCAGGTTCCAGGAGGAGATGTACTGTGAAAGAACACTGACTGTTAACAGTGCCTGTGACTAACAGCTCCCACTTCTATGTATTTTCTTGAAAGCTTGTTCTGGCATTCTTAGGAGGCTGCTGTCCTAGCCTGAAGGGTCTCCCTATTTCCTCTTCTCTGGCCGCATCTGTGGATGGCCATATTACAGTTTGCTGCTTCCCTCAGCTCTGTTAATGATACACTGGCCTTGATCCAGGTGAAAAATTACTACAGAGAAATGAGTTCAAAAGGGGCCTTGAGCTTTCTGTAAGTGGGGCTGGCACAGGGTACCCAGGTGCGCAAAGCCCCAGCCCAGGATGGCTGCGCTGCTTCTCTGCAGCCTACTCCCTTGTGCTGATATTTGCAACAAATCCCTTCTAGACAATGATTTGCAAGGTGGTAGCATTTGCTATTAGTACGTATGAGCTCTTCTGGGTCCAGCTAAACTTCACCCCAGCACGGATGTAGGCATTAGGGCATTCTCCTATTGCCAGGAGCCTATTTCCTTCTGTTAAGATTTTCAGAAGGTTTAGATGTTATATAACTGTACTGATCTTGTTTATTTTTTTCCTTGCCCTAAAACACCGCAATGTTATCCCTTCTCAAAGTACGCTCTGCTCTTTCTTTCTCATTTTAGCTGAGATTTGACGTCACCTCTCTCAGGAAATAAACAGGAACACAAATCCCTGACATTTCTTCACCACAAGCAGGAATTTTGTTCACATCGGATCCTTGGCTCCCTCTGCAGTCTCTGCACCCGCAGTACAACCTCAACGGCACTTGATTTGAGGCTTCCATAAGCACAGCACAGCAATTTCATAATAATGCATTTTATAAAACCTTTTCATATTCTTTTGAAGTAGGCAATCTTCTTGCGCTGTAGTTACCACCATCAGCTTTAAATTAACTATTGCCAGGTAGAGTTTACATTTCTATGTATGTTTAAGGGCTGTTTTACCAAAATCTAAATACAGCTGTAAAAGAAAAGGGGCTCTTAAATTTAGATTAAAGTATTTCTTGGATGTGTTTAACACTAGTGATAGAATAGGCAAGAGAAGCCTGTTCCCATTTTTCAAATAGACAAGTATCAATTTGTATCAAATGATATAAATAACAAAACACCCAAAAACTTGTGATTTATTTTTTAACTAGAGTAAAATTCTCATTTGCTTTAAAGTTCTTTTGTTCATCACTTTAACAACAGATGACATCCGTTATTCCCAACAAATTACAGAGAGCAGGAGATGAACACAAACGCACAAAATAACCTGAAGTATGTAATAAAAGAAAATATGGATTTTCAATACTGAAAATTCAGAAAACTAGTAAGCAAATTATAGGTAAACCACTGCAATCTCTTAAAAATTTGTAAAAACAAAAGACATGTGAAATGAAGAGACATTTAAAAGCACTAAGATCAACCAGAGAGATAGCTACACTTCAGAAGTACCAAGTGGTCTGAATACACCTAAATCAAGTTATGGGGACTTGTTAGGACAAATTACAGCATGCATCTCAGTGAAGCAGAAACACACACCTTCCAGGCTTCCTAACCTGTGCTGGGAGTACAGCCAGGCACAGTGTTACTGAAGTACTCAAAAGCAAAGCAAAGATTTTAAAGAGAAGCCATTAAGACATCTTTAAGATCTCATTAGGATTCTGCTTTAGAGGCTGTTTTAGTAATCGATTCTCCCATCCATTAATACAAAAAAATTAGGAATTTGGGTACTATTTAGCAGACTCTTGAAGGGATTCCACCTACCCAGGTGGCATCCAGCCAGCCAAGTGTCACTGTCGACCTTTTCTTTGCAAGTTCCTGCAGAAGAGACCCCCGCTGCATTTCCGCAGGACCCAGGATGACAGACACAATTCATCATCCTGCCGAGCACCTTCAAAAACTCTCTGCCCTTTGAAAGTGGTCACCCAGAACTGATCATCTTCACTGTGAAATGAAGAATAGCTGAGGTCTAGTGCCCTGCTGAGCTGAATGAGGAGCCTGTGAGGTCTGTTTATCCTCATTGCTGCCTTTTTAACTGAATTCCTCATTAACACTTGACTGGGAGGAGAGGCAGAATGATGGGATGTGGAAGGAAGGGAAAAATGCAACTCCCGCTAAAAAAAATTCAAATATCTTGGAGAAAAGCACTTTTTTAAAACTTAAGTGTCTTTTATGCTCTACATGTAGAAAAAGTACAATGTTGAATACCATTCATCTTGCTTTTCTGTAGTGCAAGAAGCTTCAAAGAGAACTATTATATAGAAGAACCTGTCTAAAAATTCATTCTCTCAACTAGTCTCTACCATATAAAACTCAAGGATCACTTCAGGACATTGAGGTTCAGTTGGTAGCAAGACTAGTTCAATCCCAAAGAAATGACAGATTTTTTTAAGCTGTCACATATTACTGTTTTAATGGCTGAAAAACCATCCACTGGTTATCCGTAATTGCAGCAGCAACTGAGGAGGGCTGCATTATATACTGGCCCAGAAAAGCCTAAATATCAGAGTAAACTAAAAGGGCCATATAAAAGAATTTTAAAGACAGTGTAATGAGCAGCAAAAGAATTTGATGTAAAACTTGCTTCTCAGATTACAGATGTAACATTAGTGATGATCAAAGCAAAGTACCTGCTGAGATGCTATTCCATGATCATAGCTCCGACACATGCAAAACAAAGACAACCAATAGCCAAGATCTACCTCCAGTTCCAACAGATACTTGTACACTATTTGTTTTTATGAAAGAGTGGAAAATATTTTTTGAAGTAGCCTCTGTTTAGAATATTTTTAACTACTGTTAGTTTCATTTAAAGGCTTTTGATATGATTTGCTCCTCAACAGCAATCACAATACAAACTTGGCATAAACACTTTCATCTAGCAGTTAATCAGCTGGATCAAACACTCAAAGTCAGACATACTCTGAGAAAACAAACTTCAGAAGCTTTCTTATCTTTAACCAGCACAGGTATCCTGAATAGTTTATGCATAAATCACTGATTAAAGACTGGGCATAGCATGGCCACCTGGGGGGCTGACAGTCTCAAATTTAGTGCATGCCATCCATGCACATTTTACAGCAACAGGAGGCTCAAGAGGCTCAGAAAACAGGGAAGCGGGTATTGAGGCCATCAGCCATGGTCATAGCATACCCAGGAGTAACACTTCTTCCCACAGATCACTGCTACTCAGAAACAAAGTAGGTGCAGTCTGTTACTCAGCCCATTTAATACCTAAATTTGGTTTAAGTAAAAAAACACCTCACAGCAACATTTTACCCCTGCATTTCCAAACTTCCCTGAACAGCTGGTTAGACTGAGTCATTTCAACTAATTCCCTTGCAATTGCAGCAGTTGTGTAGTGATTGAAGGCTTGTTCCCAGGCCTAAGGTGAACAGGAAGAATTCTGTCTCCTGTTTACCAACTGGCTGAATTCTTTAAACTTAATTTGTTTCTGTTGAATATGGTTTGTGTTGTTTGGGTTTTTTTAGCGCTGCTGGCATTAGGCTGTTAAAAAATTGAGTGTCACACCACCTACAGCTTCTTAAAACATATTTTTATTGTTATGACTTAAATCAGCTGGTGGAAAGGAGACAAAACCTACACTGTCTGTACGAACCAAGAGGCCGGCACTGGTGTTGATATAAACATGCTAGAGCTAATTCATCAGTTTCATTACAAGAGTGCTTCTGGAGTAAACAGGGGCTGTCTCAAAAGACATTGTAGGCTGGGTGTGATAAACTGGGATCTTCACACAGGACAATAGAGCTGCCTCACACACCTTTTTTATATAACCAAAACATGTTAGGATTAAACACAAATAATAGTTCAACCAGAGGCACAAATCTCACCTCTGTTAATAACACTTCTATAAAATGGAAGAAGGAAAAAGCTAAATACCTTTATATTGATTAATTTCAAATTATCAAAATGGATACTGTCCCGAAAATCACCGGTTCACAATTCATGTAGGATAAGCCTTATTTTCCTATGACAGTTTTTGTAGGTCACTGCTCCCTGGCGATACTCCCCTGGAATCCTGGATCCTGTCATTCACTCTCCCATAAACATCTGCAGTGAGCCCTACCGATTCAACCCTGGTGGGTCTTTCAGAAGCAGGACACATGGGAGAGCCTTCTTTTTGTTTTGCAAGGCTATGAATAGGTTCTGCACCTTATAGTATAACTATGGCAAAGCTAAATACTTGCATGTATGAGCAACAAAATTAAGTTGAACTACCATTTAAAACATGGATTGTAATTTGGAAAAAACATTAAGCATTACATGAGCTGAAGCTTGGCAAGAATTCAGATGACAATGATACACTTGTGTATTGTACTGTTGTACTGCATCCCTGAGATACACTCTTAGGGATGATGTTCAGCTTCTAAGACAGCAGATAGGAAGCTTGTGGCCATTACTAATGTTAATGCTAAAAACCAGCTTCTTTGAGAAAGCTACTACACTGCACTCAGATGTTCCAACCCTGTTTTGTGACAAGTCATTTCATTTCCCAGCATGGAGGAAGAACCACAGCTGCTTATCTGTCTGGACACAAGGAACTGAGAGAAACTGTAAAAATATGATGAAGAACTGAGACTTGATTTATTAGCAGTTGTGTTGCTCTACAGTTCACTGAAGCATCCACGTTTTATTGCACCAGTCAAAGTTATTCAGTGTTGTTTACTACTGCTATCAGCCTTGCTTCCATGTAAATCTTCCATTTCTCGTTCAGTAGGGGAGAAGTTGCTGAAACAAATCAGCTGTCAGTCAGAAATACTAACATTCAGATTTCTCGTTTTCTTTTTCAAAACTTAAGATTTTAATATGTTTATATTATGTATATTTACTAGCTAAATATGTATTAAACATACAGAGCCCAATTTTTAAAGCTTAGGGAAATACAAATGATCTAGTAAGTACGTACACAACGGTAGGCAAAAGCAACTACAGAGCTGGTATCTTCTTGTTCCAGAACTAGTTTTAGTGCATTTTGGTGTATTCCATGGAATTCCATTGAGTTACTGCCTCAAACTCAGTTCTTCAGTTCTTCTAAAACATTGAGACAAATACACAAAACCACCTAAAACAATCTGACACCATTCCACAATAGAATAAATGGTGCTTCTGTTGACCCTTACTGGCCTTTGAAATATATCCACTGAAGAGCAGGTTTTTCTGGGATGACTGCTGTAGCAGCTACCGTTATTTGGAGGATGCGGAGTGAGGGGGGAAAGTCCTCTGTTTTGAAGACATTTCCCTGGTGATAAAGGTGACATGGGGAGAGGAAGGAACATCTCTCCAACAAAAAGTGGGTTAGTTCCATCTGGTAGAGCTATACCTCATTACTGCCAGATGGTGTCCTCATGCACCTCCAACGAACACAGCTGGAAAAGCTAGAGTCACAAAGATTAAATGCCTGTATTAGCAGTTAAAACAACTAAAACAAAAAATGTGCTTCTAATCACTTTGAAGTTGGGGAAGTGCTTTTTAATTCAACTCCTCATTCAAAAATTACCAAAATTCCACAGATTGAACTTTTAGGAAAAGTTGCTAAGAACAATCAAGCCACTGCCTTATTCACAGTGGAACAGATTTCCATTCTCAATACATCTATTACACAATTACCCTCTAAACTTAAAGTGGCACGATGCTAACAACACAGCCAATGAAAAATCCTAATCCACACATAATTCCATCCTCCCTTCTCAAAAAACCAAACCACAGAAATGCAAATGTCCTGACTATATTTTAACACTATCTTCAAACCGGTTTCTGCAAAAGATCAAACTGTATTTGTCCCATTCCGATTTTGATAATTTGTCTTCATATGATTCTTCTATTCCAAGTAATTTTATAGCATTGAATGTAAGTATAATACCTGTAACAGCAGGTTCCATGACCACACTGTAGAAGACATGCTCTGGGTCTTCATTCAGCTGAAGCTTATACCCAATACAAATTGAAGAGTTCTGAATAAAGAATATTGCAGAGCCATGTTCGCTGGTATCAACATAGCCAAAATTTTGGCTTTCTGGCAAATGCCTCATAGAAAGCATCTGTTGACAGGCTACCTAGCCAAAATTACATGAGAGTGTAATATTGCAACCCCCGAAAGCCCTGTCATTGTTTCTTTCAGCTGCTGTATGTTTGTGAAGCTCCAAAGGCCTTGAAAGGAGCCAGAGCAGAGCCAACAGGTCAGGGCTAGATAAAATTAAGAAAGAATCTGAGGTCAGACCATGAAAGAAGTTTTTTTTTCTTCCCACCCCTCCAGAACAGCAGAGTCCACCTCCAGCAGCCTTTCATTCAGTCCTGATAAGAAGAGACAGCACTCCACAATCTGGATTTCAGGCTTTTTAAGTCCTCTTTGGGGAGAGGGAAAGATAGAGAAGCCCAAAAAAAATGGACATTTTGCTGTCATTTACTGCTGACTCATTAAGTTTGGATACTGAACCTTTATCACACCTGTTTTGAACAAACCCATTCTCAGCACTTTAAGAGGAAAATATCAATAGACATAAAATTATAAAAAGTTCTTGTTTCTAGAAGAATTAGGATTGCACAGAATTTGTAGAGAAAAAAATTAATAAGTTCAGTGATTTGATGTTCTGAGTGAAGTACAGCAACTGGAAACCTTGAATTAACATCTTAAGCTATATCCAGAATGGAGATTCTAACTGTCGGGGAAGAGAGTAAGAAAAATACTTCAGTTATATACATTTTTTTCATAATACTTTTTTTCCTTTTGATTAAAGGTGTCAAACCCACATTACACTCAGAAGACAGAAAAAAGGGTTGTTCTAAGGCCCAAACTTCTGTGGCCAAATGTCCATTTTTAATCGAATCTTTTGTGCTGCTGGATTTTGTGTGTAACCTACAGGTCCATTGTTGGGTCATGGTCCGGCTGGAGAGCCCATTGGTCTGGTTTGCAGGGTGCCTGTGCTGCCCCCAAGCCCGCCCCTCCAACACAATAAACTCCAGATAATTATTCAAAGAAGAGGCCAGCAGCATGGGCTGCTCTGACATCGGGTCATGGCCTTTGACATCGAATCTGGGGCTAGCCAAAGTCTGCTCCAAGCAACAGAGATCCAGGGGAATTATTAAGGGGGAAGGGTGGGAAAGGAAGAGCACCGAGAAATACTATCCTTAAAAATGTACTTTTGAAGCAAAGCAATGTAAATACAGCAGAAACTTATTAGGAAAATAAGCAAATACATTTCACATATGCTAGACAAAAGAGACAGAGAGAAGCGCATCAAGCCAAACAATAACACAAAGCTGGGAAGTAGAAAGATTATGCAGATTCAGGTCTGTTTCTTTCAAAAGCAGGTATCCCCTCTCAGATTTTCACTCCTAGATTTTATTTCTCTCTTCTGAAAAGGGCCCTTTTACCTTGCTCAAGGACATATGATTAAGCAAATAAACACAGCTTAGCAATCCTGTTCTGCTTTGTTAAATCTTGTCAAGGCTTTGTGTATGTAATTTCTAAGCATTATTACTAGCTTCAGATAATATGCAATTATTTCTATTTCTAAGGGAGCGGGAATTTCAACCGATCACACATTTTAAATAACAACTTGTTAATATCAGGCTAAAATAGTCTGAGAGGTTACAAATCACCAACATTTTACATCTCATGGTTTCTTTTTCCATTCAAAGGTAACTTTACACAGATGGAACAAAGACTGTCTGTGATACTCATGTTTTCCTTTGCAAACCAAATAACTGAAGTAGAAACTAACCAGTTTGTTCTTTGTACAACATTGTAAAAGTTTATTTTGGTAGAAACTAGAACACAGGACATATGTGAATTGATCCAGCTAAACGGCCTGGCTTTCTGCGGCTTTGGATGGCTCTCGCTTATTTGTCTAAATCTGAAAAGGGTCTGTATCCCTTTTGTAGCTTTGCGCTATCCCCTTAGAGGGCCCCAGGACAAACAACACCTCACACCCCCTTGCAGTAAAAACATCACCTCTCCTACTGCCCACCACCAGCAATTGCAGCTTTATACAAAAAGAAGTGTGGGGGGAGGGCTAGGGGGCAAGATGAACTCCCAGCACACAGCGTTTTGGCCTTTTGAAGGCTACAGAAATAAGAGAACTCTCTAAATTTCTCTAATCTTTTTAAAAGAAGTGAAGCAAACCTCTAAGACTTTACACTGCTCGATTTCCTTACAGGGGCAGAACATTACCAACTATGCCTGCAGCATTTTCAATCACAGCCCGTGTTTCTCTGGCGCTTTAGAGAACTGTTAAAGTGCAAGACCAAAAAGCTCTCTTCCAATATTATTCTAACAACACGCTCTCAAACTAGCAGCCACCCTTATGTTAACTAGGCTGGCTCACCGTTTTCAAAGTGAGCCCTCAAAAGCTAACTTGAAAGCAATACCAGAGGCCTGGACAAACACCTAATTTTGATCTTTTGTGCTCGTCTTTTCTTTTGAGAGACCTTTTCTTTTGTTGCTGCCCAGTGGAAAGCACATAGCTCATTGGTCCTGCTTTGAAAGATGAGAGCACTGCCCCTCAGTCTACCCCTCAGAGCACAATCACTTTAATGGAATTATGTAGAGAGGCCATCTCTGGAAGAAGAAAGGGAGAGAATGTCCAAAGGAGCCAGCAGAGCCTTAATTACCCCCAGTTACTAACACAGATATGTTCACTGCGAATGCGCGCAGTGGTCCAAATAGGATGTGCTATCCCATACAACAGGTCCCCTTACACACACCAACTGACCCATGCAGGACTGAAAACAGTAAATCAAACACTGGGGGGGGGGGGGGGGAGGAAAAAAAAAAAAAAAAAAGCCCCAAACGAACGCCCCATAAAATTC
>JAOEHY010033025.1:54919-88658 GCA_025447955.1 Psilopsiagon aurifrons
AAAAAAAAAAAAAAATCCCCAAAAGAAAGCCCCATAAACTTCAGCTACAAGCACGCCTCAGAACAGGAGTGAGCTGTAAAAGGTGCTTTTCCATAAGATGGAAGAGAGTGAAAAGATGATCTCCCCAGGGAAGACCAACATTTCTGGGTTGCAGATGGGAAGGAAGTTTAAACAATTTGCCTGACCTTTGCGCTAAGAAGAATGCTTCCAGAATATGCACCAAGCACTCCACCAAGTTTGGTTTAACATCTGTTTAGGTACCAAGCTCTATCACACATACGCACTGACTGCCTGACATCCAGCATCACCTTACAAACAACACATTCTTATGCAGCGACAAAGGCAATCTGTTCAGAGGGACCAAACTTTCCCCTGAAGCTATGATATAAATTTTCTTTCAGAACCAACATTTTATGCTGGTCTGTCATAGACACCCCGTGCCATTTTGACCCTTTTGTGCAGCAAAATGAAAACACTATCTATCATTACTTGCACCACAGTGGCTTTCTAGGAGGTGCACAGTTTCATTGCAAAAACATCTGTGGGCTGGTGAATCTTCTCAGATCTCAAGCTTTAGGCACTGTACTGTTGCAAGCATGACTGCAAGATGCAAAAGTTTCAGGTGGGGCAACTAGCAATCAATCTGGCTGCCCTTGAAAGGGCAACAGGAGCTGCGCAGACACATGCACATTGCTAAATGTAACACAAGTCAGTCACTACAGGAACACAAATACAATATATGCAAGTAGAAACCACCACTATGTTTTTCTTAAGACAAATACTGGCTCCATGGCCTATATTCAGCTGCATCTACTAGGGCCCAGACTTCAGTGGGACATTCTGTTATTGTAGGTGTCAAGAGCTATGTGTGCTCCCTTTTATTTGGCAGACACCAGGTTGTGGTGGTGCACCGGCTAGGCATATAGACACCTCATGTGTCCATGGGTCTGCAGTATGCAGTTGTGTGAGCACTGAACCATTATTATACAAATACTTTGTAGATGTAAGTAAAGCAACTGCTTAATGAAGCTCAAAATTTGGCACTTGTTTGTTGAATACAGGGTGGAGGGGCAAGTTAACCTAGAAGACCAACAAGTTTTATAGGGAATTTGCTAAACCAACACATTTGTCGGAGACTGACAGTCTGATGCACATTTACAGCTTCTAATATGACAACTCATATACTTCAAACACTTCGTATGTTGTTAATGCATCTGGATTTAACTTCATACATCTGAGAGTTAAATGCAGATGCATTAAAAAAGCTTAAAATAAAAAGCTGGCATCAAGCTCCCTCTGTACACTACTTCTAATGCAAGTATTCACTGAAAACTCAGCATATCATGCTAAACATTTTCCAGTTACACAGGTTAGTAAAACAGGAAGCAGGGACAACAGCTAATAGCCCTTGGACAGAGTTCAACTCAAATGCCTTAGCTCAGCAGGCAATCTCACCTGAAGTGTGGTGGCATCAGGACACAGGTCTCTTTCCTCAGCCACGAAATACATTTGCAGTATCTCTCTCTCCATACATTAACATGTCTGTGACTTTTTCCTCACTGCCTTCTTAAGATGCCTTATTCTCTACAGCCTCTTTGGTTGCATATCTTTGACACTTAGCAAGTGTATTAATTTTAATCACATTTAGATTATGCTGAAGTACTTCCCTAATGGTCTGGCAAGCAGTGTTATTTTTAGCCTTTACATTTTCATACAGCACATCCTGGCCTTCTAAAACATGTCCTGAAGAAAATTTCCATTTGTAATGATAATAAAAGCATGCAGGGCTCTACAACATCCTTAGCTCTAATATGCACTACTGTTATATTCATTGACACATTAGCATGAGCTATTCGTAATGAATTTTGTGGTAGGAATTTGCACAGAAAAGTTCATTAAAAGAACATAGTAAGTGACAGTTTGTCACCTGGTTATGAAGCCAAATATACTACTCTATTCCCTCTTGAATGCTCTCAGTGAGATTAGGTTTGGTATAAATACCCACCAAGAAGGCCAGGAGAATTTGCTGCTCTGTAAAAGTTACATTAACTTTTCACCTCCACACTGATTCCATCTAAAACCATATTCCAGTGGCATCTTGTGTTCATCTCTTTCCAGGCCAGGAGTGCTCCTCTAAGATAATCCACCAGAAGGAATACTCAGCCTATATTAGTGGCAGCAGCTGCACAAGTTAATGTTGTTGCTTTTAGTTAAATAGATGTTAATGGTTTATTTGAAGACTATTTAATTAAGACCAAACTTCTGGAACAGTATCCTTGAAAGAGCCATAGACAGATCTCTCAGGTGGTGTAAAAGGGGTCAACACGTGCAATCTGAATTTGGACCTAACCTCAGAAGCAAAAATGCTTTAATCAGAGTAATTCTCTGAACTGTGTTCTGAGTACTAATACCTTTCCACGAAAATGCTCTTCAAGGTCCATACAAAGAAGCATCTGAAAAAGAGTAGCCTAAAAGATGCCAGGCTTCCTGAAACGTCTGAAGATCTTTTGCTCTTCTGGTTGATAACACAGTACCTACTATTTCTTTAATACTTTGTTGTGTTTTGTAAAGACAAAAGAGTATTTTTCCCCCACTTGGAAAAGGATTACATGTTTCGAAAGTAAATACCACTTACTACAGGTAACTTACACTTACTGCTGTAGTTTAAAGGATGCTCAGAATAGCAACAACAACACAGAAAAGGACATTACAACTTTGCAGAATCTGGAATAGAATTTCACAGATCTTTTCACACATCCTTTTCCAAGAATGCTTTTTATGTGTGTAAAGTATTTTCCATAATTATATACATGTAAATTTGCTCTGGCTTAAATTTTTCCTTGAAAATCTTCTTTAATTTTTTCCTATAAACAAAATCACTTCTCATGGGAAGCAATGGTGCTGTTGCCAGAATATTTGACCACAGACCAGTTGTAATTTAAATCTTTCGTCATACCTGCTGTATTTTTTATTAGTTTGGTGAAGAACATGCATTAAATCAAACACTGCATTAACAAACCAAAAGGAACAGAGTAAGGACTAGGAGACTACTCAAAATCAAGGCTATTTCTGTTATCTTTCCTAATGCATTCAAGATTTAAATCCAAACTGTACTATTATCTTGATTCAAAAAGGGAGAACAAAATTAACTTGAGGTAATTCCTCTGCATATGAAGTTTATACAACACTTAGAAAATGGAAAGCAGTCTGAATGATTGATTACTTCAGTAAAATAAACACATTGCTACTTAACTCTCAGCTAGCTATCTTCCTATGTACAATTAAGAGGGTTTCCCATCATTAATTCAGTTTTACAAATGCTAAGTTGAGCCTGCAGTTTGATGAGTGCCCTAAACCAGCATTAGCCAACACTGCTGCTGGAAGAAACCAGCCTTCTTTCCCTCACCCTTCAGCCACTCACTCCTGCCACTACCTTCGTTTGCCAAGTTTTTTTTCATTCAGGCTAACTTCCCAGCCTGCCCTCCTGCAAGTGCACAAGTGTTAATGCAAGCACAGAGAGAAGCAGCACAAATTAGCACAGAGAGATACACAAGGAATGTGGTGTAGTTTCTTCCAAGAGCTAGCTTTTGTTACTTCACTGCGTTCCAAGTTGTACTTTGATGAACTCTGAGAACTAAGTGACATGCCTTCTGCCAGTGACTGGCAGAACCACCAGCTGGTTAGGACACAACACAACCACCATTAGTCTTTCATCTTATGCAGCTGAGTGAAATTGTGAGCCTCAAACCTATCCACATAAAACCTCCAATGATAGAATAGCCATGTTTTGAATTTATTATTAAAAGTAGTTTCCCTCAAGGGGGAGCTGTTATCTAATAGTCTGAATGCAAAGCTGGAAGCCTGGAAATCTACAGCTCAGCTCAGTCATTGATTTCAGGGATATTGTATCGCTCAGTTTAAACCATCAGTACCCAAGGAACTCCACTGAAAAACGGCCCTTGCCCTCCTTGTGTTTCAGGCTCCCAGTTTGCAAGGTGGGACAGTGAACACTCATTCACCTGTGAAACTCATTGGAATGGCTACAAAGTGCTGGAAGAACACAGCATGCGTTATTTGCAGAAATAACACAGAAAAGTGGAAATATAAATAACTGCCTAAAGTGGGTTTCTGTCACACCGCTCTCCAGGCAGTGTGCTACAGCTGCCTTGCACAGGGTACAAGGGACAACACAGGTTCTGGGCTCCCATCAGGTGCTTCCCCCCTGGCTTCAGGAAGGGGAAAGATGACCCTTCAGAAGTGGATTTTTCACCAGGGCGGCTCAAGCAAAAGAGGAAGGCGTAGGCACTGCTGGACCAGGTGGAGTACCCTGGATTCATGCCTGTGCTCCGAGTCATGACAAGAAATTCACTTTTCCATCCTACAACTTGACTGTGCTTTGGTGCTTTCCTTAAGGTATTTTATTGGGTTGATTGGAAGCATGATCTGGATGTCATTTCTCAAGGAGAGGGATGATCATCACTGCATGCATGACAGGATTCTTCCAATCACAGCCCATGCATACCTGTCTTCTCTGCTTGGATAATATACAAAGGCTTAATGGATCCAAGCCACCCCTGAGCAAAGTTTTCCAGCACAAACAACTAGTAAGAAGTGCTCAGCTATGTGCTTTCTGGTAGTCACTGAGGCACTAAGAACTGATAGAGAACTAAGAGAAATTAGATAAAGCAAGTGAGAAACAGGAATAAGGCAGTCAAAAGACATGAGTAGTGAAAAAAAGATAGGTTAGGCCAACATTAACAGTTATCATGAAAATAAAGATTCATACAAAGGACTAATACAGAAAGAGGTATAATCCTGATGGAAAAGTGCTGGACTAGACTAAGACAAAGAGGATCAGGAAGCCAGAAGATATCCCAGTTTTCTCCCAATACTTTCTATATACTCAGGCAAATACAGACACACAGATATAGAGCTAGGCAACAGGCTGTGACCATGTCCTTTCCTGTCTCTTAAATATGCAAAAGAGAAAGTGGGGAATTGACGGGTAAATGGACACGAGGCGCAGTAGTGCAACACCTACCCATCTGCTTCTCTTCCCCTATGTAAATTGTCCTAGCCTATAGTTTTCTAAACATATCCAGTTCAGTTGCTTCCAGTAAAAGCCCTGGAATCATCTGATATACAGACTCCATTTTCAAGATGTATTTGCATACAATATTTCATGTCCCCTCCTTTGTCCGAATATACAAATGTGTCAGTTGCGCAAAGAGCCACAGCATGCACAACTGGATGCACACAGGGGACAGAAAACTCAAATCTTTAACTGATCGACCAAACAGGATCAAGAATGTACTTTCCTGTCCCAGCTTCTGCAACATGTGCAATAACAAGTACTTTTATTTTGTAATGACAATCAGCTTGAGCTGGGGTACAATATTCAGCCATGATACTAGTAAAAACACTGAAAGTGAGTAAAAGTGCTGAAATGCACTTTTTGTGCACAACCGATTTCTCCTGAGCCTTTTTTTCCAGATGAAAAATAAAAAAAAATCAAAGGTTTGTAAAAGTTGCACTGCAAGAACTGCTTTTTCCAGCCCAAGATTGTTCACCCCGACTCCCTTCTCGCAGACCCTCCTTTCGTTTGCCACAGAAGTGTGACTCCAGACAGCCTGAAGAAAACAAACACTGGCTTTTCCACAATTGCATCTTTTCCCAAAATAGAAAATCCCTTCTGTTAGCAATAATGCCTTCATGGCAAATATATAACCAAGGTGTTACTCAAGGCAGGCAAGCTACCAGAAAACATATTAGCTTAGCTTTGGAAGTGCCTTTGCTTATCACTAACACAGAATTTGCAGAGAGCCCCTACTATTACCTTTCCCGTACAACCATCACAAGTGGTAACACGACCCAAAAGAAGTTAATGAAAAAAAGCTCAGGAGAAATTAAGTTTTTGACCACAACATCTGGATCGTTGTTTAACAAAGGAAGAAAATAAAATAATAGGAAGGGAAAAAAAGAAGAAAGAAAAACAACAGGGGGAAAAATGAAGAAATGTAACTAGCCCTGTACAGCAAATGTTTTCTTCTGTCCACTCTGAAGTCTCTTTCATGTGCTAATGGTGGCATTTTTTTAAACTCTTCCCCTTTGACTTACTCAGACCTTTAAGGACCTCACACATCTAATGGTTCCTCACATTCACCAAGAACAATCAAGAGAGGTCTGGGGGGTTGACATGCAGTATGATTAATGGACAATGTTGATTTAATTTCCTACAACAGGAGTTCTCTCTAAGCTTTCTCCAAGGAGCAGTTTCTTTGCAATCCAGGACTTAAGTATTTTACTAATGAAGTCCAATAAATAGCAAATTAAATAATGCTGTTTCCCAGAGACAAATCCTCTCATTTCAAGAAATAAAAAGGGAACAAAACAAACCACCCCCAACCACCATATTTAAAGTTCTGTTTAAATCTAAAAAAGGTTGTATAGCAATAGCAGGAACATAGATAGCTCTTGAGGAGTTTGGTTTGGAGCAGGGGTTTGGGGGTTTTTTGGTGGTTTTTTTGTTGGGAGAGGGTGTTTGGTTGGGTTTTTTTTTTTTTCAGTTTATTTTATTTTATTTAAGAAAACTGAGTAACAATCTGGTCATTCCTACCACTGCTAACTGCTTGGTCTTTTTTCTTTGTAAACAGGGGTGCACACTAAATTTCCACTTCCAATAAATTAGTCTTTATTTGTTGGTCACTTTTATATTACAGCTACTAAATGCATGCTATTACATATTCATTGTTAATACTAAAGAGCATTTCAAAAGCAACTTCAAGGGGCTTGATTTAAAATAATTTACAACTTTCTCAATGTAAGAAATGATCAATACATCCTTTTCATGAAGCGAATTTTAACCTTCAGTTCCACAAACGAACAATGAAACACTATTTGCACACATCCTAACTGTTACTCAATCAACATGACACAATTTCCCAACTGAATTCCCACACAGCTTTAGCTTTAAATGGTGGAATTCCTACCCCAAGAACGCAGAGCAGCAGAGAGCATTTCCTGCAAGATTCTTATCACTTTCCCACCACTGAAAATTTTACCTTTAAGTACTTTCAAGACGACACATTTTGCTTGACTGCCAGAGTGCAAAAAATCTTTCCCTCCTATTTCCAAGGCTTTGCAGCACACTTGATTCCCTTTCAGCAAATTATGACACAGTCTGATGTCCTGAGAGAAAAAACTGCATTCAACGCAGTTACGGGGACTGCTGATAAAGACAGAAAGTCTCTCAAAACCAGGCAACAACCCTCTCTGCCACTGGAGTGGGCCCATGGAACACAATCTCTCCCATTGCCTTAGTAAAGCCTGTATCTTTGCATTTTACCTTTAAAATTGCTACAAGGCATTGTCCCATGAAATAATGAAACTTCCCTCATCTTGACAGCTCCCACTATCTCTTTAGAGTCAGGCTTCACTGGTCTTAGCACTCTATTTTGCCTGTTGAAGTACAGTATATTCAATCTTTATTCTGCACTTGGGTATCTCCTCTCTCACCGTGTCTATCCCCTGTAAAGACCCACCAGCTTGGGAAGTTAAAACGAACTACTGCAAAAGTCAAGGCATGTTTAAATGAGGATCTCCGGACTATTTTTCCAGATAAATGGGCTCAAACTGAAACAGTTCAGAGAGCTTGCTCAAGAAGCTTACATAAAAATATATTAGGCAATACTTCCAACACACAATCTACCTGTTTCTGAAAGATCTCAACTGTCTAAGAGAGCAAGAATAATCTTTCTGGCCCAAGATTAAGTGCTTAGCACATAAGCAAATGAATAATTTTCTATGAATTTTAGAGCCACTTCATGACTCTGCAGTTAATACAAAGAAAGCCTAGAGATTCCTCTGTCATATGTAACGTTTTAATCAACACCTAAAGTTATGCTGCTAATGCAGATGTTAAGATTTCAGTATTCTAGTGCCTACAGAAATTGATTACTGGCTAAATCAGTAACCTACTGAGAGGCTTGATGCTGAAATTTAAAATTGGCAAACACATTTAAGATTAATTAAAGTTTTTCATTACAAATGAACTGTACAAAAATAACATTTACTTTCAAAAACTAAAACACAGGCAGAAGTAACTGTGATGTGATTGAAACCAAATATTTGATAAGTCCAATTTCCTTAACAGAGGCAGACTTAAATGCTGTCAGAAAAAACACATGACAAAGTAATCTTTTGGGGGGTTTTTTTAAGAGCAAAAGTTTAATTATAACACAAAAATGCAATACGGTGCATGAGAAATACCAGCAGAACTACACAGGAAGGTACTACATTTTTAGAGATGTGGCATTAGCAGCTGATAGTTAACTGGCCTCTCCTCAGCAGATCTGATCAGAACAAGCTGATATTTATCTAGGATTCCCATTCAGTCATGTGTAAGAGTGCTTAAATAAAGTTGAGCCGAAGACACAGTTGTTGTAATGGATGCCATGCCAACATGCTCCAACAAAGAGAAGTATAGTTAAAACACAAGCTTCTGGTTTGCTCAGAAAAAATTCAATTTACAACCTGAGTGAATCAATTTTTCAGCTGAACAGAGCAACGTGGTATTTTTCTTCCATAAAGGAGAAATGAACTAAGTGGGTGACTCTGCCAATTAGTTCATCTGGTCACCTCATGTCATCCTATTTGTGCTGTGCAACCTCCTGATATTCCCCAGTGGCTTGTCCTAGTACATGTTAAGCTGCACATAGACCAACAAGAACATAACCAGAAACACTGCATAAAGCAGAGGTTTGATTCTTTCTTTGCCTCTGCCATCCAACCTAGTTCTTGCACAAACAAGAATCTGAACCTAAAAGAAAGCTTTCTACTACAAATATAGCTAGAGAAGTTACAAGCACTGACATGTATTTGAAACAAAACATGATGTGACATTTTGTAAATTACAACAACAAAACAGAATAAAACCTAGTTTGATCTCTATTTACACTTACAGCCTTTAAAATGCAATATGGTTCCTTATATAAAAGTGGTAAAAGCTTGTCAAAGCTTTTTCTGCAGGTAAAAAAAAAAAAAAATACAGGGTAATAAAGCCCCTTCCCATCTCTTTTAATCTATGGGGGTTTCTTTATCTCCCCTTTTAAATCCTGAAAATAAAAAAAAAAAACAAGGGAAAAAATGATATGCAGATATGCCACATCTGCAGTTGGAAGACAGGCTCATTTAGAGTGGTGACAGGTCTGCCTTTCATGACTTGAAAGTAAGGAATGTGTCTCCTGCTTATTGACATGTACTAGAAGCGCACTATCATACTAGGACTAGGCAAGAGCTCGGGTCTGTTAAGTCCAAACATACATAAACTGCCATGTCTGTGCAAGAGAAAGAGGTCACACTTAGCTGAGGAAGAGGTTGCTTTTAAACGTGCCCAGTCTACTTCTAGGGCTTTTGGGTTTATTACTGTGCAATATGGCAATATGTATTTGTTAATGCCTCCTCCACTCTCTCAGCAAATCCCTTATGTTTTAGCTAATAAGTAGTAGTAGCAAGCTTGTTACACACAATCAGGAGAATTGACAGATAAGAGGTTTAGTTTAAGGATGTAATCAGCAAGAGTAAACACTAGAGTGACCCAGCTGTAAACAGTGGATATAAATGATAATATTTGTCCTGGTCACCTACTGAGCTATTAGACACTTTTCACTATGTAACAATGTAAATAGAATGGCAACAGTATATACAGCACACAGTGCTACCATCTGGTGTTCCAAGCAAGAAAACAGAGCTTTCGTTGATCTTTATTAAAAAATAAAGTAATTCCTGATCCTTTTTTCAGACAGAGCTGCACAGTTTGTTCAAATCAACATTTAACTGTGAGTGTCTGATATAAAATATCTAAGCAGAAATTCTATATCTAATACTAGATGATATTTCATTAAATCCCATCTGAGAACAGTTAACTAGGAAATAAACAAAACCAAAAAGAATAGTGTTGAGAGAGAAGACCTGTATTTCTTTCACATCATTTCATGAACCTGTAGGAATGACTGGCTCCTTGAATTTGTGTGGGAATTGCAAGCTAAGCTTCCATAGTAACTTATAACCAAAAAGCAGTGTTAATTCCCATATCCACAATTTTGGATATCCTAGAATTTTTAGATACAAGTATGTAAGATTATTTTGGCACCAACAAAACCTGGGATAAAACTGAAATGATAACTCTACCTATCAGAAAACACTCCATTAAACACATGTAATGCTCTTACAGTATTCCTTCTCCGTATCACGGTATTTGCGGTTCACAACAAGATGTCAAAGCTGTCAAGATGCCATTATGGTTTTTAATTTACATTTTGCTAGCACATCCACCAGCAGTAAGGTGCAAACAAAACCACTGTGTCATATCTGACCATCACATCAACTGCTTTACAAGACTTCATAATCACTCTTACAGAATCATTACAAGAGACTCTTAGGTGACATGCATCAGGCACTATAATAGCAGAAATTCTTTGCACTGACTCTTCTCACACATCTTTATTCAATTTCTGTAGACTGTAGATTGACCCTGTCATCTTTGCTGACCTGGACTAAAGCTTAACTGTAATCATGGCTGTAACATGACATAAATAGATTCAGGGGAAATTAAACAACTGAAGGCTACGTCTCCGGGGGAATGCTAAGTGTAGTAGGTGGTTGGCTAATTCTTCAGCACAAGCTCCCTTTTCAGAGGAGAGTGCCATGCAGGGTCAACAAAACGTGTCTTTGTCTCATTTACACTTTGCCAAATTCCTGACTTGCAAATTCTGTCCAAGCCAAGGAGGGTGGGCAAATGCACCTTCCCTTATTTCTCCTCTGTAAAGAGAGTAACTGGAAAGAAATAAGACATCAAGGAGCTTTCAGGCAGGGAAGTTTTTCTGATTAAGACCAAATTTTTGGAGTAAATCCCACAGATGAATCTGGCCATCCAATTATTTTTCCAAAAGAAAAATAATTATTTTTATTTATTTATTAAATATATTAATATATTTCATTCTATAAGAGATCTTAAATATATTATATTACATAATATATGATTATATTTATTTTTATTTATTATTAAGTATTATAAAAGAAAAATATTTTTCCAAAAGAAAAATAATTACTGAGGCAGAGGAAAATGCTACCAGGTAATGTGAAACTGGAGTACCAGAAGAAGCAGCAAGGGGTTGTGGTTCCCCTCATGTTACACAGCTTGGATGATGCCCGTTAGCATAGAAGCAGCTTCCCCAAAGAGCGAGCTGCAGTCTCACCAAGCCTCAGGAGTCATAAACTATTTTATGTATGTTTTAAAAGCAGATACACTCCATTTCGTGGCCATCAAATAACTTGGCAGCTTCTGCCCAGTGCCTTTCAGCCTGCAAGTTATGTGCCCCAGGCTCTGGGGAGCCAGCAGTGCTCCCACAGCTCCCAGTGCAGGACACTCCTCTCTGCAGGCTGTCCTGGGGAGGGCCTTCAACCCGGCAAGGCCAAGCTGTGTGGGCTCCCATGCTCAAGGCATTTTCACTGAAGCTAACAGACCAGTTCATCCATGCCCTCAGGTGTCTGCCTGAAAACAGTTATTTACTGTCACATCATCTTGTATGCAAAAGAAACAAAAGAGCACCTAAGGTGCACATCTCTGACACAACCTGCTTGCCTCAGGGGTTCGTGTGAGTCTCTAAGTTAGTCTTGTCACCAAAGTGCAACTTCCTGAAACCTTCGCTGTAGCTACCACCACTTGTGGTGGGACAGGTCTCGGACAGCAACTGTAGTAGAATGAATTAGCAGGGTGAATTCTTGCTTTCCTTCCTCCCTCCAAGCGTAGAAGGTATCAATGGCACCAGAATATGTTGCGCTCCCCCATCACCAGCGGTCCTCTAATTCACTTCTAGCATGGTAAGAACTGAAAAATAAAAAAAAGCTCAGAGGGAAAGACTTCCAGGCAGCTTGAAGAAGAGCGCTCTTGCATTACAGCACAATAACTGACTATGCTTTCTTCAGTTCGCTTACTAGATGTAGATTCCAGGATGAGATGCCTATCAGCATTCAACCTAGTTACAAAGAGTTCCTAACTCCAATAAACCAGATCAGGTTAAAACAGATTCCTCTGAGTCACTGCCCTTCTTGTACAGGCTTTAAATTTCTACCAGTCATACAGCTGCAATCACAATGAGCTGTGACATGCCAACAGTCCACCTAGCACAATAGTGAGTACCAACAGTGCTGAGGCAAAGAAGCAAAAGCACATGCTTAAAATATTGTTTGAAAGAAGTAATTTGAAGACATTTAAACAGGAGATGAGCTTCTCTGGATACCCATTTTGTTTTACCTTACGAACTTTGCCAATCCCTCTCCTGCTGCACAGTGAGAATGTTTCCAAACAAACTCTTTTACCAACAAAACTCACTTCAATTTCTGAATACATGTATTTTGCACCATTACAGAAACAGAACCTGTACCAGCAGACTCATCAAGTGCCACAATGAAAGACTTTCTGTTAGGGAAAATTTTCTAGAGCAGAAGGAAGCAAAGAAGGAATTAAAAATAGGGGCAAAAATGCATGGTATGTTCCCAAGGGTCTGCTCCGGTGGCAAATCCAAATAATAGTGGAATTTTACACTGGGCTAGGAAATGGCCTGCATTTGAAAAATAAATTCCAAGACCTTTAACACAAACAAATGTCTATGTGAAACTGTGGATATTTATTTTGAGAATGGTAGCTCTGACTCTGATCAGATCATTTAATTCTATTTATATGGTGACTATCACGCTAAATATCCAGTATAAAAATACACAGAAGTAACTGGGTAGACTTATACTGGACTAAGAGGTCTGTTTTCAAAAAGCAATGTGGGAACCAACAAGATATCAAAACATTCAATAAAATATTCACATTGCTGTATTTCATGTTTAATTACTGCAACCTATTTTACACTAGCATTGCTGATTCTGCTTTACTTCTCACACCTGCGCCTCCATCAAGAGTCCTGTATACATCTCAGATCTTTTACAGTAGTTATATCAATGCTATCAACAATCAATGCAATCAACAGTGCTTATATCATCAGTGTTAATGTTCTGTCTAATTAGAGAATATTACAAATTCTGATTTTGTGATGCACATCAACTGCCACAGAGTAAGTGAACCGTCTTCTTTAAGTGCACAGATTTTGGACAACTGGCAGTTGTACCAACATCTACAGAAAGTTCCATGAGGAGACGTATTGACATGCTCCAAATGTCACTAAACTCTGGCCTCAGTTTATTAACTGTGCAAGAGAACAGGAAACAGTAGAGCAGCCTTAGGTCATGACAAACTAAGACATGAAGAGGGAGTGTTTGGAATCTACTCCTTCTTTACCACTGCGAAGCACCTACTACTATTAGCATATTCTTCCAAATTAGGAATAACTTTGGACCATGTTATACAACACATGTGAAATCAAAAACCTTCAAACACCCCTTTCTCCTTCATGTGTCACACCTGCAGTATTTTACTAATTCCTGTAGCTCATAATGAAGTCATTTATTTTAAAGAGGCTGACAATAAATCAGTAGTTTACTGTCCTCAGGAGAGGCAAACAAATGACAGAACATTAGTCCTCAAGGCCTCTGTCCAGCTCATGAAGACTCAGTTTACCACAGTAACAAAACCTAGAGTTGTGACTTGCCTTGTTTTATGTCAAATTCTACCAGGTAGAATCACTTCCTAATGAGTAATATTTTAAATGTGAAATGCATAAATAAAATAACCTGGTCAAAATTACTTAGATTCACATAATTCTGTAAAATAAGATATTAATCTGAGTAGGGTTAATGTCCTGAGAAAATCCATATTATGTAGACCATGCAGTTCATGAATTTGCATGTCTGAAATTAATGCTTTGTAACTGCATAACGAGAAGCAAAAAAAACCTGTATTTATGTTCCAGGACAGGACACTGAGACACCACATCCTTTCAACCCCCTGCTCTTTTGTCTCACAGCTCTGTTAAACAGTCAGGTGCTGGCAGATGCTCTGGCTAGAAATGGTCACAGATGGTCAGCTGCCCAGCTAACACACCAGAATGCTCTCCTCAGATCTTCCCTAAAGCAGTATCTCAACTGCATGCAGCAGATGTAAGTATCTGAGCATGGTCAAGAGGCCATGTGACCTAGGTAAGACTGTGGGTCAATTCTGATGGTTTACTCAAGATTAATTCTCCACACCACCCCTAAGTAAAGTATCTCAACACACTTCAAACACCAAGTGTCAAGCCCTACATTACTTTTGCTAATTACATTATAGATGACACCTTTTTATGAAAGAAATTCTCAGTTCCATGTGTTTACAGAAGCACCTGTTACTTAACGATGGTACCAACACATCTGTACTATGTGTTGAGTATGTTTCCTCCCATAGCAAGACCTATAGGGGGAAAGAGAGTCAGGTGATCAGCAGAAAGACTCCAATAGGACTAAGCAAGTTTTGTTCCCTAACCTTTGTGCTCAGTCCTACAAATACTTACCAGTACTCCTTAAAAGTATTAACAAGATAATAACATGCACAAGGGTTATTTGCTACTATGAAAAGCTCTGCTTGTTGGGTAGTATAGCTATGACAAAGGCTACAAATAACAGACAAATAGGCTAGCAATACCAGAGCAAAAAACTTTGGTAGTTGGTATTAATATTTCACTGTTACTAGATCAGGCATAAATACACAAAAGCTGAAAAAATGCATATTAATCTGAAAAGTGAAAGGCATCATTTATTAGCAGTAACTGCAAGTTCTGTATCTTGTGATAAGTAATTGGGTGTCCTTCCTTCTTACAAAAGGTTTACAAGATCTGGTTATCTAAGTGTTGTGCAACACATTTTGGGAGAGGATTATTCCTTCAGCTGTGTAAATTAAGCTTGCAAAGCTTATTGCTGGGAGAATAGACGGCTAGACCTAAAAGTTGTTGCCTCAGATTTAAGGATTTAAGCACTCAAAGACGTCTTTGACATCACTGTCTTCCAAAATGGGCAAGAAATATTTGACATACTCACCTAAACCACTGACAGTATACTCAAGATCACTGGCATCCAACAGAATTGGTCCATTCTCCTGTTGGCCTTCTTCTTTGTAATACAGCTTGTACCCCTGAATAGCTGCAGTGTCCTCAGAATCCTGCTGCCACTGTACTGTGATAGTCGTACAGTTCATCGGCTCCAAACGCAGCTCAGGAGACTTTGGTGCTGGTTTTAGAGAAATATATATAACATTCTTACATTCTAGAAACAACTAATTTTTACATTAAAATCTGGGTGCCCAAAGGTCACTCTAGACTTTGATTCTAGCTCATCTGTGTACTCATAATTATTTATTATGATGTCTGACTCCCTAATAAAGATGATCTAACGATGTAATTCAGGATAAACTAGAATTGAAATGTTTTTTAATGAAAGAATAATTAATAATCAATAAATAAATAAACTAAAAGGCAGTTATTTTCCAAGAAAAATGAAAACACAAAGATAGTCAGTACTTGCACTACCTGGTGAAAAAAATATTGAAGGTAGTGACGTTAAGAATTACCTTTCACACTTGTAGCTTTGGGAGTCCGGTGGGAAGTCCATAAAGATGCCTCTCCCCAGCCAATCCTTGTTGCAGCAGTGATACGAACCAAGTACACACTGTCAGGCCTCAGGCCTTCAAGGAGATACTCATCTGAAGTCCCTGGAAGCTCCAAGACTTGAACTTTGGTCTCTGTGCTGAGACGGAAAGACAGACGGTACAGGACCACCTGACCTCTCCTATATTTTGCAGGAATTGGCAGCCAGGAGATGAGAATGTCTGTAGGACTCCTGCTTGTCAAACTTATTTCAGGAGCTCTCAAGGGAACTAAGAAAGAAAAGACAAAGCTTTTGAGCTCAGGGAAAAGAGAGACAGAAAATTCTCATCTGAAAACTCAGTCTATGATGAGATACCGCAAATGTAAGAGTAAATAATCCAAGAAGTTTTGTAGATTCTTTCTTATTTTAAGAATAACTCGACACTGCTCATACTTCTTACCTTCTGCATGCAGCATAGCCTTAGGAAGCTCCTTTCTGTAAGGCCTTCAATGTTTTTTTCTCTTTTTTACTCTCAGAAGCAATCAAAGGTAATCATCAGCACCTTACTGTTCTGACAACCTGACTGTCAAGGCTACATGCAGCAGCTTAAACTGAGAGTCTAGACAACAACCTGTACTGCTGAATACTCAGTGTGTGTTTTCTTCTACCATATGTGTAATGATGGTAGTAACTCCTGGACAAGAGACAGGCAGACAACTGGAATTGGCAATGTTTCACACTGCCAAAGCTTAACCTTGTCAGAATTTACTTATCAGTTCTAATGAACTACACTAAACAGTTTGTTGTCATCATGATGTTCAGATTTGTTAAATCACTGCACGAAAGTAGGGTCTTTTCTGAAATAGCGATGCCACTAACAAGCAGGTAGACCAAAAAAAAAACCCCAAAAAAACCCCAAGAAACATGGTTTTTGGCATAGCAAATTTTTGTTTCAAAAATTTTCCTCCAAAATTTGCAAAAGACGCAGTGGATGTGAAGTTTGAATCATATTTCAGATTCTCAAGAGAGCGTCATAGAGGCTAAATCTCAGGGTATCACCAAATTCTCAACACTGAGGGAATTCTTAAAAGATCTAGAAGTTATCTACATAATTTAAGGAAATGTCTTTCAAAGCAGATAAAGACACTGTGTAATACACAATGTTGCCCTGTCGGAATGTTACTTTACTCTCATTCCTTTCATCAGCTGGCCCAGTCTTACATTGCACATATCCTGAAGTTTCACTGACGTCAATGGAAATTTGGGATCCTCAAGAGCTGCTAGCACTGGACTGCACATTTCTACACAGTGCAAATAAAAATGTTCAGCTAAATCAGTGATATTTGTCTTACCATCTTCAAGGGTGTGCTGAGTCACATGATCTGACATCTGACTGGCTCCCAGAGGCATATAAGCTACAATATAGAAGGTGTAATTGCTGGCTGGTTCCAAATCATCAATAATGTAATGGGTTGTATCATTTCCAATGACCACTTGGTACTCTTCATTATTTAAACCTGGCATAAAGAAACCAAGAGTTAGACAAACAAAAATTCCTGTCAATCCCTAAACATCACAGTATCTTAACTTTTAGATCCTACTACAGTATTTCATGTTCTTCCCCAGCCTACCTCGGTATTTTCAACCCTACTAAGTAAAAGCTCTTTTATGCACAGAAGTAACTGTGCCTTGCTGCGGTGCAGATCATGGTGTTTCAGCATTTTCCTGAATAAGGGATGATGAATGTAATTCTAAACCGTATTTAGAATTAGTCACAACAAACTGTGCCCAAGGTACAGTAACACAACAGACAAGCGCTAATAGTCTTATCATTCATACCAAGCTTCTAAGTCTATTTGTTTAGAGTCAGGGAAGTTTTTTTCAAAACCTATTTACAGAGCCTTTCTATAGCAGACTGCGAGGAATGTGAGGGCTCCATCAAAAACAAAACAAACACCCCCCTCAAAAAAGAAACAAATGGAAAGAATTTAAAAGAATTTATTCAGCAAAAAGGACCTCATTTTAGCCCTGCGAATTCTATTACATTCGATTGATGCCTTTTTTTCTTCAGTTTGGAGAAAGGCCAATAAGAACAGACCAGAATGAGCTTTGCAAATGTTTGGCTCATAGTGAATTGTTAAAAAAATCTAAAAAAAAAGAAAAAAAAAATTGTCAGCAATTCACATTAAAATATGCATAGCAATGCTTGCAGCAGTCCTTGTTGTTGTTGGGCTTTATCCTATAGAGGAAGGCTATAAAGTGGAGTAAGTGTGGTGAAAGCTGCTGTGTTAATGAACAATTCACACCAAGTGCATGTCAACTTAATCAAAACTCTGTAAGAGCCAGCTCCTCCTCTTCACAACTGAATTTATAAACAAAACGAAAGGCAAATTCCACCATTAAGTTTTCCCACATCTATGAATTAACTTGATAGCATTTTAATTAGACAAGATTATGAGCATCTCACAACAGACTAGTTAATGGCTTGTTAATTAGGAATTGCGAGGCACGATTTCTGACCTGCTAAACAAGATCCTTGAGCTCAAATTAAAAGGACTTGTTCTCTCATTGAATGGATTGCTAGGCCTCATGCAGAGGCCCTAATGAAACAGCCATAATAGAGAACAAGGCTTGCCTTCCACCACAATCAGCTTTCCCTTTGTGCCTTTTCTAAATCACTAACAAGGAATTAACACACTCCAACATGCACGTTCATCAGACCCTTTCTCTTCTTGCTACTCTGACCCTGATTTGAATGGAAAATATTCTGCTTAAAGAAACAAAAAACAAAACCACAAACCCCACACCTGTTGGTTCCTACAGCTAACTTGATTAAAACACTATCCTTTTTCTTATTAATAGAAAAGAGAACCTGAACCTGTTTTTACAGTGAAACATCAGAATACCCGAGTTGTGAAATTACATGATGAGCAATCTTTTGTATTCAAAGTACCTACCACATTGTGAAGTCTACAGGAAAAAAATTAATCTATAAACCTGTATATGATCAGTGTATTATGCAGTTTTCCCTTCTGCTTAAAGCTTATGGAATCAGAAGCTGCAGTACTACTTAGCAAGCACTGGTTTTCTTTTGCAATTGAATGTTCTTTACTCACATTGACAAATGTGGTTCGTAACTAAAAGAAGAGAGCAACATATAAACATCAATGTAAAAGTAAAAAGTTACACATGAAAAGCTTTAAGTAAGATGCACTCCAGTTAAGTCAGATACATCTGAGAATTTCTGATTTTCATTAGGGTCTGAAAAAGAGTGTAAGGACAGAGTGGGCAAAGACATGCTGAAAGGAATAACAAAATCAGTTCATTCAGTCATACAAACTATTTACACTAATACATAGTGTATTACGTACTAATTGTACTAATGTACTAATGTAATGTAATGCACTAATATGCATTATGTACATATTGTATTAATGCACAATACAGAATTCATACAGAGTAAATAAGTTGTTGACAATGTCAACAGTCAATGTAGCACCTCTATGGCCTGGTATGGTGTGAATGTCATCCAAAGATTTCCCTTAATATTTAATCTGCATTTCTTTAAATAGAGTTGCTTCTAAATTTACATTAAAGAAATGACTGATGTGATACTCACAAAGGCGTCTTCTAGGGTTTTAATAATGCCTCTGATACATAGACAATATCCTCGGAAAGATTTACAAACTATCACTTAGAAAGCAATTCTTTTTACAGAAGTGCAGGCCATTAGCCTTCGAAACTCAACATTTTTTCTACTAAATGAGACAAAAGTGGTTTTATGTCCTGATGTGGATCTTCTGCAACTACCCAATCATGTTACCAAAGCAAAAATGCATACAGATCGCTTATGTTTTGATTCTCAACACTGTAATTACTCCTCTTACCACTCCCTGTGTGGATTTCTTTCTAATTCAAAAGGATGCACAACAGCATTATATCAAATAAAGTAATTATCAAGAGACAATCAGGAAAGATGAAAAGAATGGGTATCAGAGAAAGCAAGTTCCAATAAACCCGCAGGTTTTGCTTGTTTGGTTTCTTTTGTTTGGAGTTTGTTTTGGGTTTTAAACCATCACAAGCTAAAATCTTATTTCACAAGATATACCTTTGGATAAGCAAGCAAATAGCAGGGACTGCAAAATGATTTTGCAGAACACACACTGCAGAAGATACCTCCTTTCACTACTGTGCAAGAGTATTTCCTGCAAACACACACTTCCCTAAGGACAGTTTCCCAGTTTTCTTTGCAGTCTCTGCTCTCTACACAGGCACCAGACATACAGCTACCCAGCTAACTTATCTAGTGTGACTTCATTCATACTAGCTTTAAGATGGGGTTGTAAGCACAATCCCTCAGTGCCTGAATGCATGGGGGGTAATTTCCTGCACCTCTTGTCCTCATTATCTTTTAAAACTCTTTCCTTCAGACAAAATTCTCTTGTGTCCTGAAATGTTCCACTTGCAAAAGCAAAGGCAGCTATTCCTGCAGCAGCATTAGAGCAATTAAGCTGTCCTTCCTGTCCTCTGCTTAGCAGATGGCAGACTGGTATTCTACACAGAACTGAGCATCTGCAGTCCGGTTGTTGAGTAAACCACTTACTGAATAGAAGTGAAAAAGAAATCACAGCTTAGTTTAACCCATGCACCTAAAAAATCTCAGCCATTTGGCAATCACTTCTGCTTATGAAAAAAACCTGTTTTCTTCCACCTTAAAGATCACCTTAGCTTAAAGCAATTAAATAATACTAATGGATTTAAAAATGTCAAGTTACTCATTTTCATTCCATCTATCCATTCCCTTTTATATAGAAATTTATATATCATTTCAGAGACTAGGATAAACCTTTCCTGGCTATTTCAGTGTATTTTAAAGTTTAAGTATACATTTTTCATTATAGGGGACCACAGAGTGAAAGGAGAGCAGATTTTACCTTCAGCCAATATATATTTTAAGAGAAGATAGTTAACTCAATGAAGTATCAATTATTCTACTCCAAAATAGATGAAAGACAGTAAAGTCAGAAGAAATCAGGAATCTAGACAAAAGAGCTGTCTCTGGTGAGCAGTCCACTCTGTAAAGCTCTAGGATTCTGCTGTAGGCTCTTTCTCTGCCAAGCATACACAGAGAAGGGAGTAGGCAGAAGCTCCTGCTGAGGACTGAGTGAAACAGAGGTAGCAGTATAGAAGCCCCAGGTTTTGAAGTCCCTCCCTAACTTCAAAATCTGCTCATCTGGGCGATCAGACAAGGGACAGTGGAAAGAACACTCAGTCCCACAAATGAGATGTGGCAAAAGCATTTTTTCCCAAGCATGCCTGTTGATTACAATTTGCATTTATATGCTGGCATGCTCTGGTGCAGCCCTTGTTATGAACCATTCAAATTGGAGTCTTTGCAAGGACATTCATGCTCTTACAACACACATGTAGTTAAACAGCATTTAAATCAAACTGCTTACCTTCTGCTTTCATGTAATGCACCGAATACGCAATCACTTTGTCGGAATTGTACAGTGGCCTCTCCCATGCTAGCAGGATTGCTGAGCTTGACATTGTTTCAGCATGGACATTGTAAGGTGCACTGGGTCTGTCTTCTGACATAACTACAGTAAGCCTGGCCCTGGAGAGAATAGATCCCTGGCTGTTCTCAGCCATGCACTGATAAATGGCATCATCTTCAGGAATGATCTGGTTTATCACCAATTTACTGAATCCAAAGAGAAGAAAAAGGGAAAAAAATCTCACATCTTGGATAAACTTAGATCTACATAATGCAACAACAGTTATGTTTGCCTCTGCTTCATGAGTTTAGTATAATTGTCTTACATGCCACAAAGTTTCCTATTGGAAATGTATGTACAGCTATGAAATTTAGCAACTTGAAGTGTTCTTCAAAACCTGACATGCTTACGCAAAGCCAGGCAGAGTGACAACAAACCCATAAATCTATTCCCCACCTACGAAAAACAGCACCTTAGGGTTGTCATATTTCAATCAACTCCTTAATATGAGCTGCTCATTCTACAAAAGTAAAATGGAGCTTCAAACAACTAGAAAGATTCTTGTCTCTGCTATACTACTGCAAATCCAGAACAACTCTGTGGTGAAACTCTTCAGGTCCACCCATTCCCCCATCCTGTCATTTAAGGCAGTGATCACAAAAGCTTTGAAGAGGATTTTAGGTATTTACTAATCTGCATTCCTTCTGCCAAGGAAATGTCCACAACTACATCATAACTACATTTAATGTCCAATTTCGTATTTATCTGAGTCTTCCTTGGCTACATTTAGTTCCTGGAATTTCATTGTTTGGTAGCACATCATCAGTAGAGCTCTCATACAGTAACTGGAATCTTACCTGTTGTACATTTTTATTCTGCCATTGGAGTGTATTCTCCTTCCATTTTTTAACCATGAAATTTTTGGGGCAGGATTTCCTTCTGCCTGACAAGCAAAACGAGCAGTACCAGCTCTAGGCCTTGTTAAACTTTCTGGCCATTCCACAAATGAAGGTGGAGCTACAGACAAGTAACAAGGGAAAAAAACCCATAAAAATCAAGCACCCACAAATGCAAGGACAGTCAGAATAATAACAAATTTTCCACACACAAAGATCTCTCCTCAGGCCACTCAAATACACATATACCCATGCAGAAAGCAAAGCACATTTGTTAAAAGATCCACACTATCTGCACAGATAACAACATTTCCACACATTTTTGTTCATGCATTTATGAATAAAAGCAAATTAAACTCCAGCCTACGACATACTGCTCATGAAGCATACATATATTACATATTTCTACTTTGTTATAGGATTTGCTTCTCTCTTCCCAGAGCCAACAAGGCACCTGGGTTTTCCCAGTGCAACTGAACTGCTAGTTTATAACTCAAACACTGAGTATCTGACACTTCTCATCTACGACAACAGACAGAAGGCGGCAGCCAGAGTTCTGTGATCTGTTTCATCTCTGCGGTCTCCCTACAGCCCTTGAAGTTTGAGATAAAAATTCAACCCAGCACACAGCACAGCTCAAGACACACACAAGATGTTAATACACACTGTAGAAGTCAAAGCAGGCTCACCCAGCACAGTGAGAGTTGCCATTGCTACGGTGAAGTTCCTCGTGCCTGGAATAGTGGCTCGACAAACATAGACACCTGCGTGCTGCACCTTAACATCAGAAATCATGAGATTCCCATTTCCAAGGACGCGGGTATTGAAGACGTCAATGGACTTATGGTCTATTTGAGAGAATGGGAGAAAAGTGTGGTTACAAGGCTGTTCAGTGTATCTAAACTTATCTAAATAGGCTTGCCTGGGCAGTAATGGCATAGATCAGAGTTTCAAAGTCAAAAGAGAAAGGGAAATCACAGATGGGCTTTCAGAGGTTTCCATTTTGCATCTGCTTTGCTCTTCAGTTATCTGAACATTCAAATGCTTGGGTCTCGCCACTTGGTAAATGGTTTGTATCTGAAATTCACCATCACAGCTAAAAAATAACACCATTTTTGCAGTTATCCTCCTCAGTTGCCTTACATTATGATTCAGTCTGTCACTACCAACATCCTCATCATCTTTACAAACACAGATCATCTGCCTCCTTCTGAATTATGCTGGCGATTAAATGAGTATATTTGCTTGCCATGTATTTTATTCTATTTTCACAGTAAATGCTCTATGACCACTACAAAACTTTTTTCCTACTTTTTTGTCTGTAAGAGTCACTGAATCAACCACAAAAGATATATTTATTTCTCCCACTTTTCAAAATAAAAACGCAGGAGAACTTTTCACTATTTGCTTCTACAGGTACGGTTCTGATTTTCACATTTAGGTACATGTCAGAATAAAAGCAGAGGTAGTTTTCATGGAAAAATGTGATGCAGTGATGAATGTTGTTATTCTTACTGCATTCCCTCTCTTCTCCCCTTCCAGGCAGACTACTCAGGGTTTGATAACACCTATCCATAGTCCAAACTGCCCATTAACACAAGGTGCAAAGCACATTCACACAGTGCTTCTATGAAGAAGAGGAGGAAAAGCATTTACAGGATTGCTTTGTAAGATGCAACCACTCCAACCTGCCCTAACTCACCACTGATTCTATTCCACGTCACACATCCCTGGTGGTCACCACCCTACCCAGCATTACCCACACTCTGAGCTGGGGGCAGTGCCAAATTGACAGCAGAAGCGCCGAGTCCAACGCCTCAGAAAACCTCAGGGCTTCTTAAGAGCAGTATGAAGTATGCAACTGAGAGCGTTTCACTTACCCTACCCTAACATACTAATCGTTACCTACTACGTGAAGCCTCAGAACTGTCACCTAATTGCTGAAATCCTTTCTTTCCAGTTTTACTTCCTCTTCACAGGCTGCAGGTCATATGCTGTAATTTCAAGACTTACCTAACCGGCTCCATGAGATGATTGGCTTTGGATTCCCTGTGGCTACACACTCCAGTATGACAGTTTGATGAAGAGATGCTGTAATGTTTTGAGGACCAGCTATTATAGATGGCTTGTGAAAAGGCTTCAAGTCTGAGGCTTCAGAGGGGGGGGAGAAATAATTAAAAATAAAATCAAAGAAAGTGAGAACAATAAACAAAACCTCAATTAAACATGAAATAAAACATGACTTTTCTTTAAGGATGCTTAAAATTAAATTCATACTAAAGCCTAATTTCAGTAACTGTGGAAACTTATACAGAACAGTATTTTAGCCTGATGACACACACAAGCAAAATTATCATTTGGGCAAGTGGTTCCGAGGTCTGTAACAGCTCTTCAATGCATGTAAGTGGTTTTGCTATAATGTAAAACAGAATCTAATGCCACTGAAAAAAATATCCCCTGGTGAGTACCTGGAATGACACTCAGCACTGCCTCAGTGCTTTTCCTTCTATTGGCTATTGTTGTGGCAACACATCGGTAATTCCCAGCATCTTTCTGTTCAACACCATAGATCTGAAGAACTCCTGTAGGTAAAGCGGTTATCCTGTCACAGAAATCAAAAAAGATGTAGATGAACATTCAGCCAGCAATTACCATCATGGAATTCACTACTTGATTTGCAAACAGCCATTGCTACACTGAGCTGGGAACAGCAGGCTGGAGGTTCAAAAACATTCTCTATATATGACTCATCTCCCCACATTTCTGAAGTACCGGCGGCATTCCCCCCGGCACCACCATGAGAGCAGAGGAATTTACTTTCAACAAGTTCATCTTTCTCACCCTCCGAAGCTTCTTTAGCCAGCTACTACATTTATACTGTTCGGGTTGGCTGATTTTTGGCAGCAATTTCTGATATACTAGCACACGTGCTATACGATTCCCAAAAACCCACCTATGCTTTCAATTTTTATGTTTCTTTTTCCACCTTCCTTCGCATGTTAGGTACCTTAGACATGTTCATCAAAACTTACACGTCAAGAAGGATGGGAGTAAGATCAATGAATACAATCTGGACAGGAAAAGATTCTAGCAAGGAGCAGGCTGTATGCTTCAAATTAATCTCAATTCAAGAGAAGTCTTCCTGTGCAGAATTTCCCTAGCATTAAGTCTTTTAACTCAATTGACTGTGCATATAATTCTTTATTGGCCCTCTAAAGAAAAACAGGTTCAGCATAATTTCTTCTGCAAAAGCAATCCCATTAGTTCAAATCATCCCCACAGCCAAAGTCCACACATATTCTGTATCCCACAGTCCTGAGGATGACTTACATACAAAATTCACCAGTAACAATTCATAGGTCAGTGATTATTGTGTAAACAATAGCAGGTGATTCTGGTCTGCACCCATAATGCCTCTTTAAAATTCATTAAGTACTATTACTAGCTATTTTAATAGCCGACATACGACACATATGGAAAGCAGAGTTGTAAGTATTCAAGTTTTCTTCTTGTAGCAGGCTCAAAATTATCACAGAAAATAAATGACATTCTAAACGTGTAACTCTCCATACCTGTCCATGACTAAAGGCAAAGTGGTTCGATTCACTTCCCATGTCATAGTGGCAGGAGGGTTTGCTGTTATTTTACAGGCAAATCGAGCTACTCCACCTTCTTGGACCTCAGTTGAAAGCGGCTGGACTTCAAATGCAGAAATGGCTAAAAATAAGAGAACATTGAATTAAAAAGACTAAAGTGAGGAAAAATTCCTGGCTACACCAAATTCCAGATCACTGATCAACTTGCAGAAACAGCCAGAAATACTTCAAATAGTCCTCTTTTCTACCTGCAAAGAAAGACAGCTCTAATTACCCTGTCAGCTTTGCTCAATAGCATGATTTCACTGGCTGAAGGTTTACTTAAAGTAACTTTGCTTTAACCTAACTCAGCAAAAAAAGTTTCCATGAAAATTAATGACTCTCTCAAATGGAATTAAGCAAATGAAACAACTGACATGCATATGGAAATCATACCAATTATTAAACTAATGAAGTTTGTGCCAACTACTTTGGGACTGCCCCCACTACACTTAAAAATTCATTGCAATAGAAAATTTCCAAGATAGCATTTGGTTCCTGACAGTCATATTTTAGTCCTTTAATAATACTCACTTTAGTAAAAGCATCTGCAGAGCTATACATGTTCAAGTGTTAGATAAGAAATATACATCAAAACCAAAAAATACCTCAAAATAAGTTTAATCACGTGAGAACACTTTCATCCCAATAGTCCAAGTGGTCACCAAGCAGATGCCTGATGCAAAGCATCAATAAAATTTTGAGCATTTACAAGTTAAGGAGTTCACAAAACTGAGCCAAATGAAGCGGCAGATCAATAACTACCTTGCAGCTAACAGCCACCTAAGAAATTGATCAGTAGTTGGATTTCTTTGCCCAGAAAATAAAAGCCAAAGGGAAAGGAGTACAAAACCCTCAAATTAATTGCTACTTACAATACAGCAGAAAGAACAACTCTTCAGAGGCAACTCCTTTTGTGTAACTCACAACACAAAGAATTCCACTCTCATTTCTACCCCCTGTAATTGCAGAGGGAACAATCTCTGCATAAGAGCAATGGTACCCACTCGAATGTTTTTCTTTTTAAAAATAATCAGATTTCAAATAAACATCTACTCTTGTATAAATTATACAGAATATTATATCAATTATACAGATAAACCAATATTAGTAAGTTAACCATCTCTTAACATTCAGGTTTTGTGTCAAAACAATTCCTCCATTTTATTTATTAATTGAAATAGTTTTTCATCCTATTTAATATGTTCTCAATAATGCTCTTATGCATAGAGGACACATACAGTAGTGATGCAGACCAAGCATATTAATTAATGCTGCTCCCCTCTGTCATTTTACTACTACTGTATAGCATCAACAGATTAATATTGGAGTGCAAAGAAAATGTGATGTCACCTGATTGCTTTCCCCTCCATGCACAAATTAACTCCTAATCTTTCAAAGATTCCTATTATCTAGTATACCTATTTTACTTCCAAGGTCAGAATAAATCCTTTTCTTTTTAGCACTGTATTCCTGTAGTTGCAACAGCACTGCAGAAATGAGCATTCCTGATCATACCAGCAGAGTGAAAGTTGCAGCTCTGTGGACAGACCTCCCAAAGACTCAGAAAAATAAGGCAACTAAACCACCTCGTACAGGAAAATCACCTGAGAGCAGCTGCAGCTACATGATACACCATGGCTGCTGAACACCTCAAATGTGATTCAGACTCCCAGGAAGCAAAAGCAGAGATGCTCCTGATATGCATTTTTACCACCAGTCCTGGCCTTCTGGCAGAAGGCCCTTGCAGCTCCAGTATGCTCTGCATTCTGTTCCCTACCTGCCTTCACTGCAGACAGAACTAGCCTCTCACCAGCAGAATTGAACCCAGTTCCCTATGTTCCAGCCTTTGTTCTTTCTTTCACTTATGAGTAGTACCAGGTTCAAGAACAGAAAAAGACAAAACCAAAACAAAACCCAACCCACAACTCACATAAACATGAGACAACAGTTAGGTTTAAAGCCTGCTGGCAGGAGACACGGGAACAGGTCTGTCCTTAAACAGATTTTGATTGCGAGACATCATCAGAATTAAAAAAGAGATTTAACTGTACTTTGCCTACCTACAGAAGTTACATTTCAGGGAACAGAAACACTCAGTACAAGTCAAATAACATTCACATGCACAAAGCTCTTCCCGGAACTTTAAACTTTCTGGGTTTGCTTTCTGCTGAATTTAATGCAGTCAGACTCTGCTCTAGTTGTCCACCACAGGGCCAGGGGGAAGCATCCAGGCTTTTCTTGCTTTCTCCCTTCCCTCCTCCTCTATTCTAATCCCTCCTGACACAGACAACATGTGTTCACCTGAAGTCAGAATAGTATTTCCCTAGTGCTATTCTTAACAAATCTTCTAAAAACAAAAAAAGATTAAAGACAGAAGTGAGACTCCAAAGAGCTACAAAAGAAACTGAGGAAAAATTGTATTTCACAGAACACAGTGTCACCATGAGAGCAAGCAAGAACAGATTCAGTTTTACTATCCAGAAAATCCCATGCAAGTTGTTAACTGAAACTGATATTTAAAGAACATTTTTCCACCTGAGCAGGAACAACCTATTTCCTCAGAAAATTAATCATTAGAGACAGCAAAAGTCAGAACTATGGAGACATGCACAAAATCCTCAGAAAAACACATTAATGTCACTAAATGTGGGTTTAGAAACAAAAAATCTCCACTTACGTCTTGTCTAAATTTATACATTGTTTATCAGTTTACCTCAATACTTGCTTCTTCTGTATCTTGTTTCGCCATGCAAATCTCTGGTTTCTTCTTAATTCTGACTTTATTTGTTTCAGTAAAATCTGTTTTTACAAGTCTATTGCTGTCTCATGAAATCTGACCTCTTTGTAACAGGCTTGTTTGCATGGCAAGTGCTGATACCAACTGAGAACCCCAAGAACAAGTAATTAAAGCAGTGCTCTTAAGAGGCCAGAGCTCTATAAAATGCATAAGAAACAAAGTCTCAAGAGACATATGTTGTTCCCAAAACCAGCCCTGCAAAATGCAATAAATGTAAGTGCCCTTTTATTTGAGTTTTCCCCCCTCTTCTGCAGTCTATTTAATCATTTTGTTCTCAGATTTATAGCCAAAAGGAAATAATGAATGTTACTCTGAGAAGCTGATGCTCTCATCTTTTTTACTTGCAAGGGACCAAACACTGCATACAGAAGAAGAAAACAATAGCTAGGAATTTTATTTACTTTTATAAATTCCTGCAATTTACGTAATGGTAACATGTGCTTATGCAGGTACTTTTGAATATAAGTATCACTGAGGGCACAAAGCACATAGCTCTGTCCAGCAAAGTTATCTATGCAGAGAAATCAGAGCTCAGCACTCGTGTAAGTTTCTTCGTTTACCATTGTAAGTTTCTTCATTTACCATCAATGGTAAATGAAGAAAAAAACCAAACAGGCTAAAAAACCAAATGATTACTTACTGTCACATGCTGAGTAAGTATTAGAGAAAACTCTGCTGTGTCTCCTGCACCATGCATGGATCGAACAGTATCCTGCATGCATGCAAAAAAATTTTTGTACCTAAACAGGTCTATATAGATTTAACTGTTAAGGTACAAAAAGTCAGACTTAAGAAGCTCATCGCTCACATCTCGTTTGTTTAAACACAGCAGCACTCCTTCACTTGCTTTAATTAAAAACTAAATAGAGAGAAACAAACAAAAAAGAAACACAACACACCTCCATTTCATTCACCCTGAAATAAGTCCTGAAGCTTGTTCAATCCACAAGTCCAGGTAGGTCACTTGCTCCCGCACATGCAGCACTTTGTACTCATACACTTTGTGTCATTGATTTTCTGAATAAGCTTTCTTAAGAGGAAATTCCAATTACCTACACATTTGTTATTGTCAAAGTTTGCTGGTTTCATCACAGCTGACAGTAGCCTGAGTCTGGACTGGAACTGTATAGTAAAGAAACTGAAGATAAAAACCCCGAAATGAAATTGCTCCCTAAACTGAAGCATAGCACAGAACTGGGTTTCCTCTAACCAGAATGCACCAAATATTGAGAAACTCTCCAGCACATGCTACCAACCACTCAAGTGTTTCTCAAAAGATAATGGCCACTCAGATAAATGAACTGCTCAGGTGGAAAGGACAAAAGTGCATAATGCCATTTGTAGAACTTACGTGTTAATGCCATTGGGAATTACACGATAGCCCTCACCCTTCAAATGAAAACAAGAATCTTTTCCTTTTATTTTTAATTCTCAGGTGAAGAGGTTTCACTTGAGAAAAATAAACTCACATTAAAGAAAAGCTATAGCTTGCTCCAAAGAAATGGATTTCAGTTCAGCACATGATAAATCCAATACTGAATTTTCTCTTCTTGATCCAGTTTTCATGATGCACTCTCTGTGTCCCTCTCTCTGAAAGAGTGTTTAAAAATGCAACAAATATGTATGTGTATTAGAGTTTTGCACCAAAGCAAACTTGCACATATTTTTCTGGAGTTCAGTGCAATTTCACAGTCCTTGAAGGAGTGAGGCTTAAACAGATTTTGAAGGGAGTTCAGCCATACCATTTGGCCATATGCACACATATTTCCAAATGGTTTGCTACTAAAATGGCACATTCTGGCGTGAATATGAATTGGGAATAATCCCTGGCTGAGTACTGACAGACCCAGACACATGGCTATTATCCCTGCTTCTGATGAAGCAGTAGGAGTACACAGAGCTGGAGTCAAGTGATCTAACGGGTGGATCTTTGCTGAGTTTCCCAGGAGATGCTAGTAAAAATTAAAGCATTTCAGAGCTCAAGTTCTGCTGAGTACATAGAGTTCAGAGGTGAATGCCACACAAATGGAGCAATATGGGTAAAGTTTTTCATAAGTGTAAGTGAAAAGGGATTACTGTGAAAGGGTGTTCTGTATATGCTACCACAACCATCCACCCTTAAGATTTTAATCGAGTGTTGTTTCACCTAGATTTATTATTTTTAAATGTGAGGCATAAAAGTGAGAGATTTCAGGTGAAAACACAACCTGACCTCTAACGAAAGACTCAAAGAGCTGGGATCTGATTAGCCCTGGTAAAGGAAGCCAAAGAGAGAAGTGACAGTCTTACAAGTATACGAGGAAGATATTAGAGAGGACGGGGAGGAATTCATCAGTGAGAAAAAGCAGGAAAAGACTTTAGCTTTACCATGGGAAATTCAGGCGAGGTTGCTAAAGGGAAATGTATTAGCAAGAAGCAGGCAAGTAAGAGAAGCGATACAACTGATGGCAAAACAGGTACCTGGGCTGTTTCCTACCTGCCTGAGGACAGTGATTCTTCTCCTGCCACTTTCCTCACATCAAATGCTACAGTAAAGATTCTTTCACAAAGAAAAACATTTCCTCCTTCAGAAACATCCAGAATGTATCAAGAGTGGTTTGATTTTGGTTTGTTGGTTTTGTTTTGTTTTTTTTTCCCCTGCCAGGCCAAAAGACTGGATTTGTATGAAGAGGCTCTCCAGTTTTCTAGCCTCTGCTTCACTTTGCCCACTCTCCACCTCTTTCATTCTTCGTTGCTCTTCAGAGCTTTATCAGTGTAGTAAGTTTTACATGGATAGGCCCTGAAATCTGTGGAGATAAGATAATGAAGCTACATAAAGACAAGGATATCTAAGAAAGGAATCGGTGCCAGGTGCACCCCACAGTAGAACATGAGCCAGGCAGCAAACAATCCCCTGAGGCATAACAGGTGAGGTGTGCCACTGCTCAGCCTCACCTGGAACCACTATTGCTGGACAACAGTTTCTACTCTGCTATTCAAGAGCTCATGCACTTGAGTAGCTCTGTTAGCATCCTTATACATCTCCATTCTTTTTGAGCTGAGTCAGTGAACTTATTTCAGAGAAAGAAGTGACAAGATGACCAACAGGTATGAACACCTTTCAACTACGTTGGGAAGAGAAGGGTAGCCCTACTGATTCTGCACATCTTCAGCTACCACTAACTATGAATATAAAATGCTGGATGTGCTCCTACAAAGTATGGATATCAGAGAATTCTAAATTCTAGCAGGGACTGGCACTGTCTGCTCTGCGAAAGCTCAGGACCTGCAGTGTTGTGTGTCAGTGGGAAAGGGAGTAGGATCAAGACTGTAAGAGAAAATCTGCAAGGTGTAATAGAAAAGGAGAAACAAAAGCAAACAACAGGGAGATGGAATCAAATAAACAGTAGTGTTACTTCAATAAAAGGTCTCCTCAAACCACAATATCCTGTCAGTGTAAAAGCCCTTATAGCCAGGTGTACAGTTTTTACTACAAACATTGCTACAAAGCAAGGTTTGGTTGGTACTTAAGGTGGCATTTCTACATACAGAAATATTTCTGTAATTTTCAGATACTTTGTTAGTATCTTTCCTCAGAAACACCTGAACATGCAGGTCAATAGCTCACAGACAGCTTTTTCATGAGACCAAAAGCCCATGTATCTGCAGAAGAACTATGGTGCTGGCAGGATGAAAACTGTTCAGAACAATCTAACTGCACATTTAGCCCTAATCTATACTGCAAATACCTCAGAAAAATCAGATTTTCCCCAGTAATAGCTTTGAAAAGTGCCTCTACAATCACAACAAGTGGCAGTGAAACTTCCTTAAAATAAATGTTTATTCCTTGACTTATTGAAATTGAATCTAAGGAAGAAAAATCTTCCCTTTAGCAACTAAGCAAAAGGTTTAAGTTTAAATTCTTTCTTTTTCCTTTGAAGAATTCTTGTTTGGGACAAAACCAGAAACCTGGGTATGGTAATGGATTCTGCTCCCTTTAGTCTAAACTGAAATGAAAAGTAATCACAGAACTGCAAATAATGCTTCCCTCTACACTGTTCAGGAACACACAGAACAAAACCCCACAGCCTGCTATGTATACTGGAAATATCAGCAAGTGGGATAACATTTAGCCTATCACCATACTCTTTGTGAAACAGATTACACTGTGTGTTTTCTCTGATATTTTTTGAGTTAGACATATTTCTAGGATAAACCTAATAAACCAATTTTTTCTCCTAAAATTAAAACCAAAAGATGAAGAAATGTTCCTCTGTGACCTTACCAATATCAAGAAATTCTTAGACTGTGGTATGATGAACACCATAGCAGCAGTTTTGAAGACGATAGTTCAGAATTGTATTGAAAAAGGATTCCAGTCTGAGGCTATTAGAGCATTACAATTAAATAATCGGGAGGCTAAATGAGACTGAAACTGCTACATTGATTTGACACTATCAATAATTGATATGGGACACCTATAAATCTGTCCCTCCCAAAGATTTTTTTCTTAACCATTTGCCATTTAATATCTCCTGGCAGTCATTTTAACGTTTTAAAGAAGGTGGGTTGGAATTACAGCTCATGCAGAATACAATCATTCTATGGCGATCACTATTATTCTGAAGTTTTGGAAAACCCTGCAGAGTGGGAAATCACAGAGCTGCATCTTCAGGAGCCACTAGCTTAGCACTACAACTTGAGTTCCTTTTCCCACCTACCGCCTTTTTTTCCTAAGCCAAAGGATAGATTTTATCAAAATGAAGTGACATCTTGGGAGCTAATGGCACAGCTTATTGGCATCTGTGCACTTCATGTTCACAAACCCAGAAGGCTGAGAGCCAGACATTTAAAACTGCTGACACAGGTTGCTTCATTTTTGTCAACCTGTTGACCGCTGGCAGTTCTATCTATTTCAACAGGCATTGAGACAGGGCCTTACCTAGGAGAGATAAGAGACCCTTAATTGCAAAAATACAGTGCCTCCTCAATTCTCTAGATGTTGTGCATATTACTCTGTAACTCTGGCATATATTTACTTATTTGGGATAAAAAGGAGGGAAGGAGGAAGTCTGAAAGGCAAGTGAGTTGTTCAGGTTTGGTTTACTAATCTTTACACTATTCTTTTACAAGTGCAAAATATGCCAATACCTCAACTGAAAACAAAACTTAAACAAACAAACAAACCAACCAAGAAAGGTCTGAACATAAAAAGGACATGGAACTGTTGGAACAAGTCCAGAGGAGGGCCACGAGGATGATGAGGGGACTGGAGCACCTCATGTGTGAGGATAGGATGAGAAAGTTGGGGCTGTTCAGCCTGGAGAAGGCTGCGTGGAGACCTCATAGCAGCCTTCCAGTATCTGA